>JBCNJP010000010.1:105374762-105401983 GCA_039602395.1 Deinandra increscens subsp. villosa | reverse complement strand
GTCACGGGGTTCTTGGGTTAAGTTCTTGTGAATCAGTTTCTTAATGCCTTTAACGTAATGTCCCTATCAAGACATCCTAAATGTTACAAATCACTTTTAAGAACTAACTCATTATCCAAAACCCAACTCTTTATTGGTTAATACCCTTAATAGTCAAAATGACCATTTTACCCCTTTTACATATTTTGTTATATATCTTTCAAGTCTTTGCTCCTTAACGTTTACCGCTCGTGTTTCCTCATGACCGATCATTTGGCGGAATTACTATGAGGAATAGTCACGGGGTTTGGAATTTGGTGACGATTGTTACCGGCCGTGTAGGCGTCATTGACGACCATGAGGCGGAATTACTACAATCGTTGAACCAAGTAATTTAATTATAAATTACCAAAATTTGAACTCATATATACTTAATATATATGTAAACATGTTACCATACCAAATTTCAAGTCCTTATACCCTCCGGATTATTTTATATTAAATATCCGTATTTCGAAACCCTAATTACCCATTTTTCTTGTTTCCATAGCAAAACTCATTTTTATACAAAACCATCTTAGGGTATTATCCATTATGACATTTTATAATATCCTTTAAAATGCAAAGCTTAATTCAAAACCGTTTACTCGATTTGGGTAGAATAACGTCATGAAAACCCTAACTTTGACCCGTTTACAAAACTCATACCAAACTTTCACCAATTCTGAAATAAACTTAGGGCTTTCTTAAAACACATCAAATTAGGATTACCTACCAAAATTCAGGTCCTAATTCCCACCCGATCATCCAATTTTACCCAAACAAGCTCAAGAACCCTAATTTGAGCATAGTTTTAAAAGTCATACTTAGAGATTGATTTAGCCAAAACTGAAAGAGGTTATTTTAGACCTTACCTAATAATGCTTGACTGCAGAAATTCGCTCTTTAACTCCTCACCGTTTGAGAGAATTTGACCGATGAAGCTACTGGTTCGAAATTAGGGTTTTTCGGGTTTGGATTCAGAAATTGAGGAGGATATTCGGCCGATTAGAGGGTGTATTTATACCCATTGAGTGCGCCTAAGGTCCCTACACGTGTCTAGGGTGACTCATGCTCGAAATCAACACGTATACAGGGTCAATTTCGTCAAAACGTGCTGCCTAAGTTGAAATTCGTCGTTTTCTGTCCCAAATTGGGCGGAGGTACGCGAGCCCCCTCCCTCTATCCTTCGCGATACGCGAGGCACTATCAGGGAATGACAGTTTTGGTCCCTCTAAGTTTTATTTACATTTCAACCCCCTAACTTCTACCAAACTGTTATTTTATGCACCGAACTATTATAAAACATGTTTAATAGAGTTTCTAAGGCTCGGGACACTCTCGATGATATACGTATACATACGTATATATTTTTATATATATTTATATATATCTTTTGCTATTTTACGCTCTAGCCCCTCAAACTTTCCAATACTTATCATTTCATGTTATGGGTCACATTGGGATATATTTTTACTATATCCTAAGCCTTAAATGTTCATAATAGTTATAGATACGTATTATATCCTTATACGTTGATAACTTTACATAAATTACACTTTTGGCCCTTCTACTTTTCCATTAGCTATTATCACATGTATGTAACTATCAATTCACACATATATCATCATGTTATTTGTATAAACATATATTTATCTCATATTTTACTTTCTTTACCGTTTAACTCATCCGTTTATACAAATTTCATCATTTTGGCCACTAAACACGTATTTCTAACACATGCAATTTATCTAATGCATAGTTTACCATTTTTATCAATCAAAATTACGTATTGATAATATAGACACGTATTTACTAAATATATCATGTACCTGTGAAATATTGCATGACATAAGTCGTCCATAAGTTTTGTAAAAACCTGATTTACGTTGGTTCGTGACGACTTGAACCTTCTTTCAATCACTTGACTGATTAAGTTTTAAATACCCTAGTTAAAGACTAAGTGGGTTGTTTCGCGAACCAATTTTAATAACTTTTATTAATTATGGTTTTCCTAAAATTAAACTATTTAATTTCATTTGTAAAATTTCTGGTTTTATTAAATAGACTATTTATTTAATATATATACTTTTCGAAACTTTAATAAAACTTCTTTTATTAATATGTCGTTTTATAATTGTGATCTAATGGCCTATCTCATAACAAACAATCACATGCATTCACAACAAACAAAATAGTGTGCAGTTGAGCCTTAATGGGTTTTCGATTTTGTCCGAGCCAATGAACGGAACCGAGTTAAGCAAATAAAAAACATGACACATAGCTGACAATATCTTCATGCTTCCACTTGCTCCCACTAGCTCCAATCATGTCAACTTGTCTTCTTTGGCCTCCGTCTTTTCATCTTGATCCATGGTTCGGTTTACAAATATTACAATAATAAAACAAACCTAACTATTACATGCACGAGTCCAAAATACCTGAAAAATACATAATCAACCAAACTAGAAAACATAACCGCAAAACAAACATAAACATATATGGATCGTAACGACCTGTTACTGGCTAACGAGGCGTTACTAAGAAACTGCATCACAGATCGTTACTGACTAACGAGCCGTTTCGATAAACATGTATAATGAGCCGTTACTGGGTAACGAGTCATTACGCTGTTCGAATACAACTTTCTTATAAGGCTCAAAACTGTATACCAACATCACAATCAAAACAATACTCGACCACGAATTGTTAAACTTCACAGTTTGACAATTTGCAAAAAGTATATACATACATACATGGCCAGAACATAAATATAACTATTATATCAAATCTAATTTGTCTAGACAGGGTTGAAAGTGTCTCTGATACACACTGTGGGAATTTTGTGTACGGTTTTTTAAATTTTAGATGAACTTGTCATACAATTCATATGTGGAAGTGTATACACGAGGTCGGTTCGTAACCTATCCCACCAGAGATTCAGACAACCCGAATAAACAAAACTGAACTTGTCATACAATTCATATGCGAAAGCGTGTACACAAGGTCGGTTCGTAACTTATCCCACCAGAGATTCAGACAACCCGAATAAACAAAACTAGTCGTGATTGAACCGATTAGGACACGATGGTTCAACGAACAACCTCGCTAGATGGTTGATTCACGATTAGGGTATCAGTTTACAAATGTTGTAATCCGAAACTAAAAAGTAACTAGAAAGATGGCACGATTTTCTCTATGAACCGAGGTGAACGACGACGATAGACGACGACCAGTGGCGGCAGTGACGGCGGCAGTCGAACGGCAAGGGGAGGGGTGCCAAAATTTTTTGGGTCTCTCTCTCCTTGGTTGTGCAGAATTATCCTAACTAGGGTTTAGGGTGGAATCCCCTATTTATAGATACAATCTGACTTGTTTTCCAAGTCATCCATAAGTTACATTAACAACCCTTGTAGAATTTATATATATCACATAAATACAATCGGAAACTGACTTGCTTCGTAACGAGCCTTTACTAGATAATGACCCGTTATCTAAGACCTGCATCACGATTTGTTACTGACTAACATACCATTTCCGGAACTGGCTTAATGAGTCGTCAAGATCCATAATTAATCTCGGCATTCATAGATGTTACGCTTACTATTTAATCTTGATAAGATAATTAATAAAATAATTATCCTACTTGTTCGTTGCCGAAAGTGTAACCATTTGTAACGTACCTTGTTAGTAACGTTGATGTTATCCAATAATTAGACACCTAAATCTAACACTTTGGACTTGGTAGTCAAGCTTCGGTTACAGGAGCACATGGTAATAGTAAGTGTAACTGCTATTGTTTTTGTTACAATGGGCATGTTTAGGTAATCGTGTGGTCTACGAAAGCGAAACATTGGAGAATCTTGTGGAACTATTTCATGAAAACCTTCTTTTAAAAGACTTGTGTCTCACCAACTTTATGTTGACCCATTTTAGCGTGTATTTTCTCAGGTTAGTAGATTTGCAGATGTTTAAAGGCGTTGGAGCTAGATTACCTTTGGATTAGATGATGTAGGCATCAACTTGTATATTTATGGAGTCATCTTAGCTACATCGGCTAGATAGCTTTATACCCCTAGATTTTAACTGTAGATTATGTTGTATTATGTACAACTTAGACTTTGTATTCATTTTTCCAGTGCATGTATCTATCTCTGTAAGATTGTTATAGGTGTCTTATTTTTTTCTAGATATCGTTGGTTGTGATCGTTGACTTTGATCCTAGGCGTCACATCGCGTCCTGGTCCTACGGGTGGGTCGGGGCATGGTGTGACACTAACTGAGGACACTGTTTTACATAAAAGCTTAATTAAGTCTTTCAAAAAAAATCTTTATATATATAAGAAAAAGCACATTTTCTAATTTCAAAAATGCTATACCAGAAAGCTCACATTTTCTAATTGCAATTTGCCCTCCGTTTGATCTCAAAGGTCAATAAATTAAATTTGATTCAAGAATTGTGACACCTAGTGCAAACTCAGGTAATCCGGTGCAAACACGAACACGAATAGTTAACGATTTTAAACTTACAAGCATTCATACATGTAGTAGGATTATTAGATGTGTCATCGCGTCCACAAACATTCACACACGAGTCAGTCCTTAACGTTAATGACTAATTAACAAAACATTAATCGAACAAATATAACTTGTGTTATTGGCAATTTCGTCATTTTAGGTAACCTTCAATGGTAACTGTGTTATGTGGGCACAATGCACGTTGTTCTCTATGTGTTCAAGGGGTTCTTAAACTATAAACATTAATTAGAAAGTGTAATCCGAATGTGTGCAAGCTACACGATTTATAAATCACGCAGACTACAGGATTTATAATTTTATCACCTAGCAAACATATGATAAGAAGAAAAAAAAATGATTTTTTTATGCCTTCATTAAAATTCTCGAGCACTGGATAATTACCAAACTCAAATTCAAATGTCAAACAAACTAATCTAGCCTAAAAATCCTCTCCAAATTTCCCATAACCCGTCGCCCAATCCTATTTCCCCTCAACTTCACGGCAATCCCTTTCTCCCTACTCCCTCCCTATTTGAGCGCAACAGCTACAACACAGGTTGTTGGTCAGATTCGATGGTTGCCAAGGCTGCTACACAGTCGTGTGACGTCCCAACAGTCCTAGGAGAAACCGAGAACAAGTCGACCAAAGGTAGCCAGCCATCTGCCTTTCTCGATCGGCTCTTCTTTGTTTCGAAAGACCTAATGGGTTAACCATGGATTCTCTGTCGTTATGATCACTTTTGTGTTATGATATTTGTTGTGAGAAGATTATTAAATGCTACATGTTCTTGACTCATAAGAGGCGATGGCTCAAGTATGCGTATACACAAACCTAAACCCGTAAAACATAAAGATACATGTGTGTGTAGAATGTTTATGTTTTTAACTAATGATCCTTGTTGAGTATAATCTATCTATTATTGTTAGGGATGTTATCGTGGGTTGATATTCCGAGTTCATTTGGATTAAAAATGCATAAACCAATGGGTTACATGTTAATTGAATCGGGAGACCTTAAGTACGTGTCATACATGTTAGATGTGTAAATTGTTGCATGTTGATGTTCATGATGGATATTATTGATGATTACAGTTTGGTTTATTAATGATATGGGTCTTTAGAACTGATTTAAATGATCAAATAACTTTTTATCCAAACTTAGACAAATCACGTTTTTGGACAGCTCGTTATCAAGATTTAGGGTCAACTTTGGGAGGCCATAACTCATTTAATTTTTTACGAAATTGTGTGATTATTTTCCAGAATTTACCTCAATGTGTTAGCTTTCAAGCCCAGGTGGTGGCACCCCATTTAAATGAGGTTTCGACCTCTATTCTACCACCACAAGAGCAGTGCGCAAACAACCCTATTCTGGAACATGATTATAGGTTAATTTAGCTGGGCATGCTAAGCCAAACTTTAAGTTGAGACTCTTTCTGAATGTGATCATGTTATATGTATGTTGCTAGAAATAAAGTTTGAGAATTTATCTATATGTGAAGGGTTATGTAATTGCATGATCTTACGAGCCTTGTTAGCAACACTAAATCATTGAAGTATGTGTGTGTCCAAGCTTGGAAGATCATACGTGTTGTATGTGAGCATATTTAATCCACATAGGTGCATGCTAGAATATGTGCAACATGAACTTATCTGTTTCTATTTAGCAACCTGCAAATTATAGAAGCATACCAAGCATAGGAAGCTTTACTAAAATAGAAAATTTTCGGAAATAGAAAGCTTAACCGAACAAACCAACATAACTGTTAAATGAGTCCCCAACGTGTCGTCAGGTCGATTGAGTCAGTCTAAGTATTCTTACACTATCGTCTCACACGGTTACATACATATAGGTGATTCGTAGGATAATCATCTGCATCATATCAAACTCTTTCCGAGCATCCTAAGGTGAGTTCACTGCCCCGCTTTTTAAGTATCTCTTTTGGGGGAGATAACATGCTTACAAACATACATACAAACATGCTTACAAACATTGAGATCTGGTAATTCAGTTATACTCTCTTTCCACTGATGTGCTTATGTAACACACCAAAAAGTCTTTAACATATCGGACCGTTAATATATGGATTATAGCGAGGAAGTATTGAGTAGTACTACTGGGTGTGACAAACCCCGCACGAGTTAGTCGCTCTAACTTGACTGGAGGTCAAACGGGTGTAATATTTGTCCTAATCAATGCCCGTGTTCGTGTTAGACAAGGCGGAAAGGCAACAAACACAAACAGTCACACTTCGGTTGCGAACACATAGTGGTATTGAAACACAGCCTAGCTAGCTAACGATATAACTGTGATTACATTTCTACAAACTCTTGAACATACATCTTGTTTAAACCTTTGAACTCACTAACCTTTTTGTTGACACACTTTAGCATGTTTTCTCAGGTATCTAGATTCGGGGCACGATTAGGACGCATGCATCTCATATGGGTCTAATAAGCGGTTTAAACCATTTTGGGCTATTTACTTTCATTAAGGTTTTGGGCGCGTGTTTTGCGCAATGTATTTACTTATCTTTATTTATGCTTCCGCGTGTATAAAAAACAATGTTTTCTTGCATGGTTTAGTTGGCTAATGACTCAGGTCCTGGTTTGTCACACGTCTCGCGGTTATACTCTGCAGACGGATTTTGAGGGTGTGACAAGAATACATGTGTAAACATACAAATTCGATCAAACTATAACAAAAGAACTGTTACTTATATAAAAAAACTCATCATTCTGGACATGAAGCTTACATTTGGGGATATGTCCCTGCCAACATTATATATGCAACCAACATTTGGCTACATAAAACTATACTTACAATAAACTAACTCCAACCAGTTCATCAAATCAGTAAAAGGTACGTATCATTCAGTGACTAAAATATAGATTTAATGGAAGGTCAATCAAACCTTCAATATTTCCCTTTTAAAAATATGGCTTTTCTTGTGGTAGAGAATGAAAAATGCAAGAATTTCAAACAATAAACATGATTTACAGACTTCAACTGAATGTCAATGAGTACCACACACATGATAAGAAATTGTTTACAAACATACATGCACCAAAGAAGCCATTAACCCTAATACCAAGAAATAAATTAAAAAACACAAATACTCAAGGCATATAAAGGCAAATCGACTAACATAAGAAACGGAAGTTACCTGGATGTCGTCAAACGCACATGTAAGAGGACTTTCGCATTTCGATTATGAGAATGTCGTTCGATTGGATTGTCAATGGGTCATTGTATTCTTCATAGCTAGTCACTAATCTTTTTTTGACCAAGATAACCTCCAACAACTAGTCGCTAATCACATCAGTCCCGCTTTTTGAAATCCCTAGCCAGATACCATTAAATAGAACATGAATTGAAAAGAACATGGTAATATGAAACAATAATCAAGATCACAAACAAATAATCGAACCTTGCCGCAATCAAAGAAGATGGAGGAGAGACGATCGGCTAAGTTTGGAATGATTGGATGGTGATGAAGGGTCAATGATTGCGTACCTAAATGTATTGATGATCGACTGAAAATTTTGATTCTGGTTAGTCAGCGATGAAGAAGATGATGAGAGAAAAGTGGGTGAAGGTTTTGCACCGAATGAAGGTAATCTTCGAAAGCATGGGTTTTGAGGTACATCGGGTTATAAGTTATGGGTTGACCCGCGTGTCTTTTTTATAAGAAACATGTAGATCCGCGATAATTGAAGATATACCCATTTTTTATACATTTTTTATTATGTGGCGACTGTGGTGATGTCAAATAAATGTATAATGTTGACCGGGGGCGGAACTATAATTTTTTTTAGCGGGTCCACAATTTTTTTACGAAGTCACTAGCTTTAGATGTTTCAGTTTCATATAAACGTACATAAAGAATTTTGGTCTATTACTTACTAAATAGTTTTTAATGTAGGCGTGCGTAGCGGCACGACATTGCGAGTAAAGAAAAATAACCGACTATAAAAACTCTATATGATTTGATAAAAAATTATATACCGTAACATTGATAGCGATATAATAGTAAAAAAAATAATAGTAAATGGATAAAAATGAAGAGAAAAGAAAAATTAACGCGAGAAAAAAAATATGACAAAATGTTTGCCTATTAAAAAAGTCTATATTTTAATATATTGTAATATTTCGTTATAAAAAGGGGTCTAAGATTAATGTATTTGAAAAGAATGGGTCTATAATGAAAGTAAATAAAAAGAGGTGAAAAATGAAGTACCCCATTTACTCTCCTCATTTATAGCACTAAAATTAATAAAGAAAGCTGAGAAAAATAAAAAAAATGTTGAGCACAAGATTTGAACTTGCACCTCTTCAAAATCAAGCAAGGGATCTTACCACTAGGCTAGTTGTTTGCTTTATTTTATTTTCACAAACTAAGTATTTATTAACTACTCTTCACTTTTTTTTTTAAAAAAAAAACCGTTCACATAATTTTCACTTTGCGTACGAGGTTGAGCGGGTCCCACGAGGACCCCCTGGGCCTAATATAAATCCGCCCCTGATGTTGACGAATATGTATAATTTTAAATGATTATTATGACTAAATTATTTAATTTTCCTAACGTAATTTAGCGTGAAGAAAATTATCATATATTATCCGACCACTATGTATATCACTAGTCTCTTATATTTCTATAAATCAGATAAAGAGCATAGCATATAATAAGTTATAAGTTGTTCATTTGTAAATGACGGTTCACTACTTATTTAATTTTATTTAATTGGTATGAAAAAATATAAAAAAAGTTGTCTTGCGAGAGACGAGCTGAAGTCCAGCATCCCTTATGCCTATTTTCGAAAAGAAAAGTAAGATCAAATGGTTTAAGTTCCGAAGTATAATACTCTCAAAACAAATAAGGGACCAATATTGGTTACAAAAAATGTTGTGGTTTTATTGGAAGCTTTTCTCTAAAATATCAGAGCCAGGTTTCGATCCTGGGACCTGTGGGTTATGGGCCCACCACGCTTCCGCTGCGCCACTCTGATTTGGTGATCTTCAATTCGTATTCACATTATTTATATAACAATTCATGCGTTAACTTGAATAATTATTCGATAAATCATAAATGCCACTCTATCGCGATAAGAGATTCTCTTCTGATTATCGATAGAACGAACAACACCAATGGCGACGATTTCATGTACAGTTCGACTCATGTTCGCAAACCCAGACGCAAAATCCGTACACAATTTGACCCCAGTTGCTCATAAACTGGATTCACAGTTTATGGGTATGCGAAAAAGGCTCGGATTCTGCAAACCAACTTCAAGAATTGGGGCTAGTTGTGGTTCAAGAACCACATGTTGGTTTAAGTTCGGTAAAAATGGTGTGGATGCTGAAGGTGCTGGCATTTACGGCAGTCAATCTCGTGATGATTTTGACCGAGATGATGTTGAACAGGTACTCCCCCTTTTGATTATTTGTATCTTTTTGTTGAAATTTTAAATCTTTTTTGGTGTTTTTGATTGTTTGCATATGAAAGAACCAATCTTTAGACTTTGTTCATTGATTTTGGTTGAAAAAATTCAATTCCTGGTTAGAATATTGTGGTTATTGGGGATAATTTACATGGAGCTAGAATGTTGAATAATTGAAGTGTGAAAAGGTTTAGGAAGTGCATTTAATAACCATCAGGATTGTCCAAGCGGTTACTGGCGATGAGCGAAGACTTGGGACTGAAAAGTCACAAGTTCGATGAGCTCTCAGGTTTTCCCATTCGGGCCGCTTGTAGTGGTGGATTTTCTCTGGAATGAACTCAACTTGTGTAAATACTCCCCGGGTTTTCCGAGAGATTCGTTGGCCGTTCAAAACAAAAGGACGTGCATTTATCCCTGTGCATCTTGGTTTAGGCAATAGGTCCCGAGGCACGAGGCGTAAGTCCCAAAAAGCAAAAGATTTAGATTTTCGTATGCGAGGCGTAGTATATTATATACAATTTTAGCCTTGTGTCGCCTAGCACCGCAGCTTGCCTGAGGCGCACTTTTTAAAACCGAGTTGTGTGTTAAATGGTGCCCTTGTGGATCGAGTCTTGTTGTGGACTATGGAGGAGAATTGTTGTTCAAGAAAAAATGCATTTTTGTTGTAGATGAGGTAGAAGGACTAAATTTGGAAAACTTACAATGATTCTTGAACTTTTGGTTCAACTATTCTGAGTGCCGGAACTAGAACTTCTTGGTTGGAGGGTTGCGGAAAGATTCTCTACTATTAAGCAAGGATCCAACTCATGATTCTTTGTTGAAAAAGTCAAATTTGAATAAAAAGTTGACAAATTTTGATAATGGGTCAATGTGCCCTATTAACCCAGAACCCTGGTGAATCTTGAACTTTTGGGATATTCTATTGAAGTCTTTAGAAACCTATATTGCATGCTTGTATATTCATAAGTTAACTATAATTGCCCCAACTCTTGTCAAATGTTCTAATCATGTTCAATTTGGTTTGGTTTGGTTTTTGTTTCCATTGTGTTAGGGGAATCTGTTAAGGCAGTTAAACTGGTTTTCTGAGTATTTTTAAAAGGTTGATTGTGAAAATCTTGGGCTTTGTGGACTAGTTTCTGTTGGATCAGGCCCCAATTAACACACTAAAACAGGAAGATTATTTTCTGCTTTGTAACTCCTGCTCTTCTTTCATTTAACCCAAAGCATACATTAAATAGGAAAAAATAACCTTGCACCTAAATAAAGGAAATAACTTGCACACTCAAGCTCTACTTGCTAACTACCCCCATGATCTGTTAAAAACAATAAAAACATGTGACTAAAATAAAACCCCTGCTGACCATTGCCCATTGACCCAATCATGATTATTCCTTACAGTTTCCTGGGTGTATTTTTAAGATGGATTTTTAAAGAGTGGGCACAAGGGTTTTAAATTTTGTTGTGGGAATTGGGGTTTGCCATCAATTTTGTAGTTGAAATTAGATGATTATTCATTTATTTGTTTGGTATCTGAAATTTTGCCCAAATTTATTGAATACCCTTGATTGAAGATTAAATTTGGTGCCTCAAAGCTTCTAGTTTCCTTTGGATTTCTAATAGATGTAGGGACAAAAACATATGTTGTTTTGATTTTGCCATGTAACCCCCCGTTTGTTCTCCCGCTTCTAGCGTCTTGCTAGTTGTCGGGCCGTTTAATGAATTCGCCGTTCAAAAAAAAAAAAAAAAAACCAGCTCATTCTTGCTTTCCAAATATCACCCCTAATTATGCATGTTGGTGTAGTTGGTTAGATTTATCGTTGTTGAGCTCTATCACATGGTGGTTCTATCTACTTTTAACCTAATGATGTAAATCTTAAATAAGCTATATTTATGTCTATGAGTTTGCTTTTTTTGATAGTTTGTTTTTTTTTCTTTTTTCTTTTTTTTTCCTTTTTCCTCTTAAATACCTTCTTAACCCTGCCCTGGTTCCACCTCTGATGATTCTTGAACTTTTGGGTTATTCTGTTAGAATCTTTAGAAACCTATACTACACACTTGTATATTCATAAGTTAACTACAATTGCCCCAATTCTGCTGAAATGTTCTAATCATTTTCCATTTGGTTTGGTTTTTGTTGTTTGATACATAGTGTTTGTATGATCTTTTAAGGCGGTTCAACAAGTTTAACGGTTATTTGAGTATTTTAAATGGATTTTTTGTCGTGTAAAAGGAATTAAAGAAAAGTTGTTCTGACCCGTTACCCCGTCAGCCATCCATCCTGCCGGACTGGCCCATGTTGCCACGGCTATGCTGGGATATCGACTGATTTCAAGAATCAAGAAAAACCTAAAATTATCATGATTCATGATGAGTAACTGAATTATCTTTTTTACTTGATTTAATGCAGTACTTCAATTACATGGGTATGCTTGCTGTTGAGGGCACATATGATAAAATGGAAGCTCTTTTATGCCAAAATATTCATCCGGTCGATATTTTATTGATGATGGCTTCTTCTGAAGGCGATAAGCCGAAAATAGAGGAACTGTTGAGAGCGGGAGCCATGTATGATGTTAAAGATGCAGATGGAAAAACAGCACTTGATAAAGCATCAAATGATGAAATCAAGAAGTTTATTTTAAGTTTTTCCACCCAAAAGGCATGATTTGATCTCGAAAACCTAAAGCTTGTTGTTGTTATGTTCTTGTTCTCTGTCAAAATAGATATAAAATGTAGTGAATTCTTTTTGAGGTATAGCTTCCATTGATGTTGATTTGGGTTTGAGCTAAATGTTGTGCTTTTTAATTGGGGATATACATTTTCCATTTGTGAGAAGAAATGCAAATGTATTTGACCTTTGGTTTAGTGGGATCTCAAGTTTCAACAACAAAAAACACCTTATATTTCTTTAATGTAATCAAACTTCAAGTAAGGGTAAGGTTAAATTAGGGGAAACCTGGGTTATGGTAAAAAAAGTTGGCTCATGATAGAAGAGAGAGCACCTGACAGAAGAGAAAGAGCACCTGACAAAAGAGAAAGAACACATCAAAAGTGATCATAGACACTGTAGCTCAAGATGACTAGCATTCTCCATCCAATCTACAAGATTGCGACATTACTAGGGAATCAAAATTATTGTTGTGCCCAAAAAATGGAGTCTGTTTAGAATCATTAACAGAAAGAATCAAATGATTCTGTTGATACCGGCTTCACGCGTTGGACGTATACCACCGAGACGCATCGGAACTTGCGTTTTTAGCTCAGGTGAAGCAAGGGCTCAAAAGGGATGGGCCCGCCTATATCAGAGCGCGTTATCTACATCCAGAAAGTCGTATGCTTTGGAAGAAGCTTGTACAGTTTGGGAAGGGGTTTTTATTGATAAAAAAGAAGAATCTACTTCAACCAATATGCCCTTAGGTACGGCCATACATAACATAGAAGTTATTTAAGGGCGGTGTACAAAGGAGAAGCACATTCTGAAGAGACTAATGGAAAATTATAGGAAGAGGAAGCGAAATTTGCATGTGGTATTATCGATCTTGATGAAGCTTACGACTCGAGTGATTTAAGATAGTCTTGACAGAAGAGATATCAAAGTGATTAGATGTATGTATGGTAGTGTAAAGACAAACATTAGGACACCATTGAGGGATACATATTTCTTTCGTGTGGGGGTAAGCCTTCATCATGGAGTTGCGTTGAGTTTGTTTTCCTTTTGCATTAGTCTTGGACTAGTTTTCAAATTCGATTTAGGAGGTATCACTTGGTGCGTGTTTTTTGCAAATGGTATTGTGGTGGTGTCAAAAAGTAAGCATGACTAAAATGAGAGGTTAGAAAGTGACAAGCATGCTTAGGGTCATCAGCTTATGCATAAGTTGGTCTAAATCCATATACTTTTTTACTTTTTATTTAAAATAACGAGCATGTCAACATACTTTTTTACAGAACATGAAAATTCCCCTTAATAATACGAGTTTTTAAGGTATTGGACTCTAATGATATACCGTTAGTTTTTTTATTAATGGTGTTAGTCTGTTGCTTGCTTGGCAGCTGATATGGACTGTAATCATCCTACTTGGCAACTGATGTGGACTAACACCGTTAGTAAAAACTAACGGTGAATCATTAGAATCCAATACCTTGAAAACTCGTATTATTAGGGAAAATTTTCATGTTTCGTATTATTATCGGCCAATTAGGTAAAACTTGTATTATTAAAATTTAATTTTCCAAAAAAAACATATTCTTTTTCAACTATCATATTATTCTTTTCTAGAAAATAGAAGTTAAGAGTTTATATTTTATTCTGAAAAACATATATTTGTTTGTTTATAAATAATAAATGTTTTATTGAGGATGTCGGCTGATGGCCCGCTAATAACATGGTGGATGGATATAATCGTAAGTGGGACAAGAAAATGAGGCATACACGATAATGAAATTGTTGTGGTAGACAGCATTATTGAAAGCTATGCTACTGTCAATTTATGGTGGTAATTTTTGAGTGATTAATGGTTGATCATTAAGTCATATTAATTTACAGAGAAAAAGGTAAAAAATTTAACTTAAACATTTTTTTATCAAAAACAATAAGAAAAACATATTTAAATACAAAGGTAAAATTCATTAGTGAGGGATGGAGTCCTGTTTATTTAAAAAAAAACGATTGAGATGTTTACATATGTATTTTTGGGTAACGCATTGATTTTGCAGGTCTTGCGTGTGTTTTTTTGGCCACGCTTTTAGTTACATCTATATCCTTATGTGTATATTATCTATGTTCACTTTTTATTTTGGGCCACGTGTTTATTTTGCAGATATTTCTCTGTTATATTATATATGTTTTCTCTTTCTATTTGGCTGGTTTACCCCTCTCTCTCTCTCTCTCTCTCTACAGATCTGGTATATTTACCGGATATCGCCATTGTGTGGTTTGCTTCCATCTGTGACCACTGCTGCATCTTGTGTTTTCTTTCGATTGGTTTTGGCTGGTAGTGACTCGTTGTTACATCTTCTGGTTGGTTTTTTATGGTGATTAGCAGTGGCATGTGGTTTGTGGAGAGGATCGCACCGTTCATTTTAAAGCATTTCAAAAGGCTACACATGTACTAGCTTAGGCCATGCGTTGTTTTGAAGAGTAAACGGTTGTCTATGCGTTGTGCTATTGTTAATCATCGAACTACGTGTTTGTTGTTCATTTATGTCTCTTCTTTGTTGTGATGCATCTGATGGTGGCGTGACATTTATCGCAGTCGATGCTGAGATCTGAGCAGACGAGATATGCTATATGTATTTCATCATCGCTTGCTTTATGTTTCTATTATTTGGGGCTATGATGATCTAGATTTGCCTCTGAGGTGTTGGTGTGACAATTGGCATTTTACAAGTCATTCTCGCTCCCGACATATCCATAGTTGCATGTATTACATTCAACTAGACTCAATTGTTCATAATTAAGGTCTTGCATGTCGTAGCAAATTTAAATCATACATTCCACGCATTGTAATTTAGTGAATTACTGGATCACACACCCGGTTTAACCGGCTCACACGAACGTTATTGACATTCTAATTAAAATATTCGTATAAACATTCCTATAGTTCTAATATATTTTAGAGTTTAAAATATATATACACTTTATGTTAATGCGAATGTTACTCACGTTACTTTATAAACATCAATGATCGAGACATATACAACAAGTACCAATGAGCCATTCAATACGAGATACACCTTTATTAAATTGATTTTGATAAAAAAGATTCACTTAATTTTACTCGGGTTTATACCCGTAAAACCCCACCAATACTCGATCTTTTCATCAATTCTAATACCGTTTGGTACCAAATCAACAAAACAATATGATTTGAGGGCAACAAAAAGATACATATCTTTACTTTCTCCGTAAATGATTTGTTGTAATTTCTTGAAACAATACATGGCGGATTTAAAAGAAATTTTTTATTTCAATGAATCATAGCTATCACATGTTGGAGCTTATGGAAGGCCATAAACGATTTTGTTTTCAATTAAAAAAGATATACTAGAGACACACTACTACAAAACTCAATACTATTTTACACCCATGGATCACTAGTCAAGCAATAAAAATTGCGATCACATTAAAAAATTAGAGAATTTTTTTTATAGCTCTGCCTATTTAATTTTTTTTGCTGACTTTATTTTAACGAACTGATATATATCTTTTTGGTGTTTTCATTAGCGTTTTACTAGCTTGTTTAATAACTTTTCCGGCCCCCCTCTCGGTAGTTAGCGGTTTTAATTTCGAGTTCTTTAATTTCCAATTTCAAAATTTAATATCTACTAACTTCCACCCAATTTACAAAAAAGCAATTTTGCCCCCTTCTTCTTCACGCTCCCATCACCACCTTCAAATCTCCCCCCTCCGCCACCGCCACCGCCACCGCCACCAAAACCCATAACCAAAATGCCCACCAAATCCCTAAAACCCCCACCACTCTCAACTCACCTCGCCACAGTCCAACTCAGACAAAGAATCTTGAACTCACTCTCCAAACTCTCCGACCGAGACACCCACCAGATCGCCGTCGACGATCTCGAAACCCTGATCAAAACCCTCTCGCCGGACTCCATTTCCATCGTTCTTAACTCACTTTACGACGCCACCAGCGACACCACCGTCAATAAACCCGCCGTCAAGAAAGAGGCAATCAGACTCCTTTCCTTTGTTTGCGCCACCCATATTCATTCCACCACCACCCACTTGAAAAAAATCATCACCCACATTGTGAAAAGGGTTAAAGATTCTGATTCCGGTGTTAAAGATTCGTGCTGTGAATCAATTGGTCATCTTTCGTTTTTGTATTTGAAGGGAGGTGGGGAGAATCAGTTGGTTTCTTTGTTTGTGAAGCCTCTGTTTGAGGCTATGAATGGGCAGGATAAAGGGGTGCAATCTGGTGCGGCGATGTGTATGGGGAGAATGGTGGAGATGGCTTCTGATCCACCTGTTTTGAGTTTTCAAAAGCTTTGTAGTAGGATCTGCAAGTTTCTGAATAGTCCTAATTTTTTGGCTAATGCTGCTCTTTTGCCTGTGGTTTCAAGTCTTTCTCAGGTTAGGTCTATGACCAATATTTATTTATTTATTTATTTGTAAAATATTGATCAATAATGTAATAGTTACATCAAATTATCAAAATCTTGATGCTAGATTTAGAAATGATACAAAGATTTGATTTTTATGATTGTGAATTTGTGAGTCACATTAATGGAAATCAGATTGCCAAATGGAGATAGTTAGGCTGTCTTGATATGTAATGTGAAAGGGATTATTGATTTATTGCCACTCCAAGAATCAAAATTAGATAGTTGAATGTTTAGAGGTTAAATGCTTATAGATAGGGATAGTTAGGCAATTTCACACATATTTCAATGATCATTGTTCTTGCTAGTTTACGCATTCTCACGGTTACCAAAAAAAAGTTTCTCAAATTAGGTTGAGAGAAGGGTAAACAGATAATATGTAAATAGTTGGGATCATGATGTATTATGTGTAAAATTTCATGTACTTGTTGTAGGTTGGTGCTATATCTTCACAATCCTGGGAGCCACTGCTTCAAAGTATTCATGACTGTCTTAGCAGTGTTGACTGGTCAACTCGGAAGGCGGCTGCTGATACATTAAATGCCTTGGCTTTGAATTCAAGTAACTTAATAAGAGAAAAACCGACTTCTACCATAACAATACTTGAGGCATGCCGCTTTGATAAGGTTAGTTTTATGTTATTCGATTTGCTAATTTCATCAAAATCAGACCATTTTCTAGTTTCGACTTAACTCTTGTCAAATCTGAAGCTGATATAGTGTTTTTTGGATTTTATTTCAAGTGGCTGTTTCCATGACTAAAGTCCTTGACATGTGAAACAAGTTCATCAAGAATATATATAGAATGTGCTTCTGTCAAGTGTTTGAAATGAGAATCAAATAAAAATGCAAATGGTGCTTAGAGAGTTGGAAACTTTTTGGACATTCTACAATCAATGATATTGTTTGAAATCTATTGTTGTACCTCATGTTTCAGTCACCAGATACCCAATTTTTCCCATGCATTTCACCTTGTGGATATCCTGAAGTGTTTTTTTTTTTTTTTTGGTAATGTTTTGCAGGAAATATGATTAAAAAGAACAAAAGTTTGTTATGGTAACATACCATGGGAATAAGTTCAAAAAATATCATGAAAATGCCTACCCCAATTGAAAATCTTTGATCCACTAAAAATGGTTAATTTTGGTTATGTTTAATGTTTAACAAGTCAAATGGGTTAGGCACTTAGCCACTTAAGGTAAAAGATTTAAGTCTTTAACTCATAGTAGTTGAAGGCCTACTCAAGGCGCAAAGGGTGAGCCTTGGGCCTAGGTGCAAAACACTTAAAAATGTGGGTTTTTTTTAATGCAAGGCGCATAGTAAAATTTCCTTTTTTAGGTGTTTTAAAGATGTTTTAGGCTTGTTTAGGCTACTATAGGGCTAGTTTAGGCTACCTTAGGGCTAGTTTAGGCTGTTTATTTTTGTTAATCGTATACAATATAAAACGGAAATTATTTAAAAAGTTAAAGAAGTGCTTGTGGGTCACTTTGTCCTGACCTGTTTCGATCTTTGTTAAAATTGACCTATTCTGGCTCGTTACCCAAGCTGCCCAACCCAAATCAGCTACGTAGAAATTAACATGTTTGTGAACTTGTGCAGATAAAGCCTGTGAGAGATAGTGTTACAGAGGCCCTGCAACTATGGAAGTTTATTACAGGAGATCATGAAGATCGAAAAACACATGGTCAAAGTCAAGATTCTGAACCAGCCACCATAAGAAAGAACCTTCCAAAGCTGGATGACAAAAGAGTTTTGACACCAGTTCAGAATGGTCAAACCAAGGGTCAAAATGTATCTGAAAAGTCAACTGGAACGAAAAAGAAGGGTCCACCTTTAAGTGACAAGGAATTGAACCCTGAATTCTTTCAAAGACTCCTAAGAAGGGTTTCAGGTGAAGTTGAAGTTGTCGTCAACCGTGGATTCGTCAATTCGCTGAATGAAGAGGAGGCAGAGATCATTGATGATAATGATGCTGAAAAGTCAAAGTCAAAGTCAAACCACCCAGATGGGCAGGTCAACTTGCAAGAGTGTAGATTGGAGATAGGAGGCGGCGGCCCACTTTCTACAAGGCGGGAATTTGATACTAAAGGAAATTTATTGGGAATTCAGAGGCAATTACTACACTTGGAGAGGCAGCAGGCTCGTCTCATGAACATGCTGCAGGTAGGAACGGGTCAAAATGGTCTCGGGTTTAACGGGTCATTTTCAGTATATGTGGAACGGGTCAGCCGGGCCAAGTTGATCGCTCCTTTTGTTCCTTAATAAAATGATGTATCGGGTTGTACACATTTAAAAATAGACTTTTGAACAACTTTCAAACCGGTTTGACCCATTTGGCATGTTCCCCTTTTATCTAATTTTTTTAACCGGCCCATTTAACATGTTTGAAATAAAACACAACCCAAACTGACACATTAAATTGAACAACTTATTGATTTTTACAGGATTTTAAGGGCGGATCTCGTGATGGTATGGTAACTCTAGAGAATCGAGTGTGGGGCCTAGAGAGAATTGTTGATAACATGGCACGCAATTTGTCAGTTTCAGCGAATACTTCAAGAAGTTGTTATACCAACAGCTTTCACGAATCTTCTGAAAGATCGTTTAGTAAGTACAACGGATTCTCTCACTATCATACACATGGCCCAAACATGCAAACGGGCTCACGAGGAGCCGTTAATAATCGGTTACCCAAACGGGCCGGGCCCGTTAGATTTGGGGAAGGTCCGTCCGGAAGAAGTGTTTGGAAAGCATCAAAAGATGAAGCCATTTCGAAAGCAATTAGAATGGGCCGGGCTACACCTGACATGTCAGCACAAGTGCTGGGAAATGATAATATTGGGCTGAATCGGGATATTAACATGGCGTTTAGTGAAGTTTTGTCTAGTGGGGATGATCTTTTGCTTGTGAAACTAATGGATAAAACCGGACCTGTTATTGATCGGCTCTCAGGTGATGTGGCGAATGAAGTTTTGTTCGCGGTTGCACAGTTTCTTCTTGAACCAAATTTGTTTGACATCTGTTTATCTTGGATTCAGCAGGTATGAGATGTTAATTTGAATAATATAGTATGCACATCTGATAATTTTATTTCTATAAAAAGTATTATTTTTTTAATATCTTGGCCACTTCCAAACCATAAACCGAATCGTATTACTCTTAAACTGGCCAATCTAGCTCAGTTCAGGCAGTTTCAACGTTTTTAGACGTCCCTATTTTACATGCCTTTTTATTACAGTTGATTCTAATCAAAATTGCATTCTTTTTCTGTGATTATGTTTGCAGTTGCTTGATATGATGACAGAAAATGGAAAAGATTTTCTGGGAGTCTCTGTGGAACTGAAAATGGAGATTCTGATGAATTTGAGTGAAGCTTCATCATCTGTTAATCCTCCTGAAAACTGGGAAGGTTTGATACCAGATCAGGTTTTATTGCAGCTGGCATTAGCCTGGGATATTAATCTGCAACAGCTACAAAAACTATAAGTTTTATTATACGAAATGTGTGTTATATCTCTATAGCCATGTCAGAAACAAATCACTTATTTCGCTTATCTACTTTTTTATTTTCACATATGGAAGGAAAAGTAGATACGCGACTAAAGATTCGCGTATATCTTGACAATATGTCTGAATTTGTTATGAAATGACTATAGAGGTATAACACACCTGGAAAGATTGCTACTTTTATGGTTTTCTCTTAATTATATGGGTATATTTGATACAGTTTTACTAGCTTTAACTTCAAATTGGTATAGAAGACCCAAAGATGGATAGAGTGGGTTGGTTTTGTGTGTTTTGTCCTGTATATGTCTGGATTTTAGATTCAGGGCCAGAAACAATTGTGGTTTTTTTTTTGTTGTAATATTAATCCATTTTACCACCTTATTAGCCTGTGGGCTCCACTGAAAGTGAGAGAACTAATCAGTGTTATGATTATGGATCATTAGTTTCTTTCTGCAAGATACTAAAGAGTGCAATCATTTTTTACACACTTTTCGCAATCTCTTACCGTTTTGGGATGATATGCAAGTATGATAAGAAACTCAATTTTTTTGTTGCATTTAAGAGCATTATTCATAATAGGAAGTTTTTACCGCCAAAGACACTGGAAGTGACCGTTTTAGTGGTTCTTTAACATCATGGCTCATGTGTTTATGGATGGTCCATTAAAGAATAAGGATAATATGACAATGGTTTTGGGCGTTTTTTTTAAGATCTAAATTTTTTGTAAGATAAATAATCACAATCTACATTTTAACAACTCTCTCATCATATAATAGTATTTTATTGTTGGATAAGACTTCACATTTTTAAATTGTGAGGTTTCCTATATTGGACAAAAAAATTTGCATAGTGAATCTTAAAATATGTGAATTCAATCAAGATCTCCTTAAAATTTAGAATGTGAATAATGATTGAGGTCGAAAGAGAGATGTTCAAATGAGAAGTTTAGTTTGAGTAAGAATGATAAAAATCTAATAAAAAAGGAGAGACAGTTTGGTCTTAGCCAACTTTGTTGACTTTTAATTAAGTTCCTCTAGTTTTTTTAACATTCATAACTTTTACATACGATATTTAAAATAAAAATTTACATCATAATGTTTAAAACGCGTATAGTGTTATAAAATTTAAAAAAATTACTATTTCGATTTTTGACACAATATGACACAATAATCTGAACATTTTGACACGATATGACACAATGATCTGAACATTTTGACATAATATGACATAATGATCTGAATATTTTGATACAATAGAAAGAGTAATTATTTATTTATTTTATATATAACAACACGTACGTGTTTTAAAGATAAAAAAATTCTCGTTTTTATGGTGTAATTTTTTTAATAAAATAATACCGTATCTAAGAGTTATGAAGGTTTAAAAAAATCAAAAATGTCGTCCCATGTTTTGTTTTTCATTCTAGTTCTACACAAAAAAAAAAACTTTGCACCATAGATTTTCATTTAATTGAAGATCTAATAGCTATGATTTATTCTTATTCTTTTTACTCAAACTAAACTTCTCATAATAACCCCTTACACGATAAAAACATAAAAATGAAACTATCTACATTATAAACACCCCAGTCACTTGCGTGTCAGATTTCAAAACATCGTATTAAACAGAAGTCAGAACATCGTATTAAACAAAGTTTGAAGTTAGCTAAACATTTCAAACACTATCCTTCCATGATATTTTCATGAAATAATCTATATTTTCTATTAAGGATAGGTCATAGAAGTTTCTTGAAATTCTAGTTAAAATTTGTAAATAGAAATCTCTAGATCCAGTATGTATATAAAAAATCTACAAATGAATGTTCTAGATCTAAGCTACAAGTATAAATAAGAAGAGCCTTATTTGTTCTTATCACCTCTCAAATTTAAATTGTTCACCATGTCCAAACTGGTAGTAATGTTTTTTTTTTATCATAAAAAACCAAAACTGAATCATCAAAACTTAAAACCAAATCACTACTAAGTGTTTGGTTCTGGTTCATTTTGCCCCAATCGTCTGGGCTTATTTAGTCTTTAAAAAATGAAAATAAATTATAAAGATATGTTATGTTAAAATATGAAAAGAATACATATGTAAAAAACCAAGTACCAAATAATTCTGATGTCTAATTTTGTTGTTTATAAGTAATGGCGGCTCCAAAAATTTAAAAACAAGATCGGGCCCTAGGCGAAATAAAAATCGGGCTCTTATAATATAAAGAAAAAAAAGGAGTGGGTAAGATTCGAACTGGGGACCTCTAGGTTACACATTTACATCAAACATTAGTACCATCTGCACCAATGACTCTTTTCTTTTGATTTCAAAATACAATATATTAATACACAATTTGATATATATATATATATATATATATATATATATATATATATATATATATATATAGGGTGAGGTTCATTGTAGACACTTTCGCATGTGAAATAGCTCTTTTTCACATGTGAACGTTTCTAATTAATGAGAAAAAAGAAAAAAAGAAAAAAGAAAATTAATCACAACCATTAGATCAAGAGATCTAATGGTGAAAAAGGGTGTCTACCTGTCTACACTTATGAGGGTGTCTACAATGAACTTTTCACTATATATATATATATATATATATATATATATATATATATATATATATATATATATAACAGGGTTAGGTTCCATTAAAAACCCTTCTTATCCTAAAAACCTAAAAACTACTTTAAACAATTAAATTTTAATACCAGATACACACGCACTCTCCCTCAATCTCAATCTCACAAAATTCGATTGTATTCTTCACTGGATCGATCTCCCCAATTCACACACTCTCTTTCTACCTATCTGATCGGAAACATACAACAATCAATGGATAACCATCTACACTTCAAACCACTCGAATCAATTACAAAAACCAATTCAGTTCCATGGATGACAACGACGGAGATGCAATGGAAATGGAGATGAGCAACAACGGTGGAGGAGGAGGAGGAACAAGTAAGTGTTCGAAACCTTTGTCGGTGGCCTTACATATACAATCATCGGCTAATTGCTTCAACGGTAACAGATCTAACGCATCCATGGTCGGCGGTTGCTCTGAACTGCTCACCTCCTGTAGTGCGATATCACATAGATGTATGTAGAACCCTGCTAAAGATGCTTTTAGATCGAGGTTACGATATATCTAATTCTGAAATCAAACTCACTATCTGTTAGTTCTGTTGACCTCCATGGTCAAGACATCAAGGTTGACCGTCGAATCATCAATTCTCATGCATCTGATTGGGAAGATAAGGTGTTTGACACACTTTCCCCTAAATGAATTTAAGATATACTGGGATGTTTTCATCTGTTGATTGAAAAATGGATTTGTGTAAATTGTATACGGATTAAGATCAGTTTGGCTTATAGATTAGTTTATATAGGGAATTTTGTATTTTGGGTCATCATTTTTGAATTAATTTGTTGTATGATTCTAAAATTGGTTGTATGGATTTTGAATGCAAATTGAAACGATGACATGGTATATCTTTTATAATTTTCAAATCATCGCAAATGGCTATGAATCACAAAACAATTGTTATATTATTCGCGACATTTAACTAGGTCTGTAAATATTTTTGATAATTCGAAGTACGAATCGGAAATTTTATTAGTTTACGTAATCAGAATTTGATTTATTATGTACGTAACCGGAATTTAGTAATGGATTGGCTCATTTTTTGTATTGAGATGGGGTAAATTGCTCATTTTTTTATGTATGGTTCCCTAGTGTTTCGCTACTTGTTTTTATTTACATATCTGCCATAAGAAAATTATGTATTGATGTGTACTTCTGTTTGAATGGGATGTATGAAACAAATTGGTGTTAGTTGTTTTGTTTTTTTTTTTTTGTTTTTGGTAGCTTATTGTTGGTTAGATTGAGTTTGTCTCCCGAATGCTAAAATAGCAATGTTACATATAGCATATATGCAAAATGCAATGTTGCATATATGCAACAAGCCATATTGACATGGCATGTTGCATATATGTAACATGGCAGACTAAAATTTAAAAGTACGTAATGTTGCATATATGCAACATATGTAGCATGCTAGCTATGTTGCATATATGCAACATCGGGGGGGGGGGGGGGGGGTTGTATATATGCAACACGAGAGGTGAGGGTGGGTTGGGGTTGTATATATGCAACACAAAGGTGTTGCATATATGCAACACGCGGGGGGTGGGGGTAGGGGTTATGTACATGCAATAAAATTATTTTGCATATATACAACATGGGTAGGGTGGGGGTTATATACATGCAATATAATTATGTTGCATATATGCAACACGGGGGGAGGTGGGGTTATATACATGCAATATAATTATGTTTCATATATGCAACACGGGGGTGGGGTGTGGGGGTTAGCGATTATATACATGCAATATAATTATGTTGCATATATGCAACACGGGGGTCGGGGGTGCGGGTTGTAAATATATGATACATGGAGGTAGTGTGGTAGTGATAATATTAAAATTTAAATATTAAATTACTTTATTGACCTTCATTTAAGTGGTTTTTAGGTTTTTAGGCTAAGGAGTGGTTTTCACATGATCTTTACCTATATATAACAACATATTACAAAACTTCTAGGCCCCTTAAAATCCCGGGCCCTAGGCGGTCGCCGTTCTCGCCCCTGTTTATAAGTTGTCCGATTTTGTTGTTTTATACATTTACGTTTTCTAACACTAAAGTTTTCTACTTTATTTTTATTATAGGAATTAGAAAGACATAGTGTAATTTACTATTTTCTTAGTTTTGTCACAATACTTTTACATTTGTACATTTTATACCCTTTATGTTTTATGCTTTCATTTTTTTATACTTTCGCCTTTTTACATTTTATACCCTAGAGGTTTTATACTTTGGTTTTTTATGTATTTTTCTTATACTTTAGCCACCGATATTTTATACATTTACGTTTCCTAACACTAAACTTTTCTACTTTATTTTTATTGTTTCTTACTTTAGCCACCAATGTTTTACACATTTAACATTTGTAGTGTCCTACTTTGACCATAAAACTTTTATACTTTTACATTTTATACCCTTTACGTTTGTTACTTAAACTGATAGATAAATGGGTGGCCCGCCGTGAAGCGCGGGCGGATCACCATCTTGTTTATAAATAATACTTTTAACTATTATTCAACTAATATATTAACCAAGATTGATTTAACATGAATTCTGAAGCTATTTTAGCCTTTTAGGCTTAATTCATTAAAAAACAATCGAGATCATTTGTAGTTAAAACTAGGTTTAATCAGCCCGCACGTTGTATCGGGTACCGAGTTAATGCAGACAGGGCTACCACAATAGGTAAATAGCAAATGTTGTAAGTAGCTGCTTTAGTAGAAAGGAGTGCAAAAGCATATGTTTGTTTAAAGATGGTTAGTACAAAATGTAACCTAAATATGGGTGAAGTCTATATTACAACAACATATCCTATAAGAGGAACATTAAAAAACCTATCGAAGGCAAGTAATATCATCATCATTTGTAAGTAAAAATGATATGGCGCTTATCACACCCGTCAGTCAGATCTGAGCCATGTGTTTAATCCTTGATGTTGTCTTTTAATTTCATTTTGTGTTTTTCGGATATATGTGGAAGAGATTGGACAGTCAAGTCCTTTCAAAGAAGATCAATGAAAAAGAAGACTAAAGTACACGTTCATTACGCCAGTGAAGATCAAGTTTTTCTACTTACTAGTTAGAATATGGTTGCAACTTTACAACAATGTTGTCTTTTGGAACACTGTTGGAAACAGATGGTCCAGACATAAACAATACCACTACTAGATAGATACTACAAACACCTTTGGTTAGGAACTTAACCATGTACACCAACACTTATGCCTTTATTAGTATTTTGTCCTAACAATCTATAAACTACAAACACTTTTGTTAGGAACTCAACCATGTGCACCCACATTTATGCCTTATTAGTATTTTGTCATAACAATCTACACTAATTAATATGATATGTAAAGCCTATTCAATCCTTTACTCTGCTTCTACCAATGTGTTGCCATGACATAAACAAAATGGTGGTTCGTCGCAAGGGATGGACGGGTCACCGTCTCGTTAGATATATATAAAGAGAAATTTAGTGAAAGAAAGTGATGATAATATGACAATTGTTTGGGTCTTTTTAGAGAGTTATTTTAAAGAATAAGCTATTTATGAGTTTAAGTCTTTTTTTTAGTTTTTTATTTAGTATGCTTATTATGGATGTTGTAAGAGCATCTAGGTCTTATTTTTCATCTTCGTCCTATTATTTAAATAAGATTCATGTTGAGGAAAGTTAATTTGGAACCCACGTTGAGTTGAGGAACTTTGAAAACTCTTCAAAAATGGGGTAAAAAAACGTTTTTTTTTTCTCAAATTTTTATGATGGTTCTTTAAGTTATAAACTACTCTTAAATGGAAAAAAAATAAAAAAAACGCATAGTAGATTTTTTTTGATAAAAAGTTACATATGTAACTTTCTTGTGTTTTTATATATATATAGAGTTACACACGGAAGTTAAATATGTAACTTTTTTTATATATTTTTAAAACAATCTACTAGGCATATTTTTTTT
>JBCNJP010000010.1:105274065-105374262 GCA_039602395.1 Deinandra increscens subsp. villosa | reverse complement strand
TTATAGTTCTAAGTGTAAACTTTGGTAATCAATTACTTGATTTCATTGGAAAGGATACCAGAATAAATAATACATACAGGGAAATAGAAAAGGAAACTATACAATCTATTTTAGAGGAAATATACAATAATAATAAACAATATAATGACCAATAATATCATTGTAGATATTATCGGTTAACAGTCCCCCGCAGTTGAAGCCGGAGCTTGTCGAAGGCATAAACTGGATCTGAAACGAGTGAACAAATGCTTCGGCAAGCCTTTAGTGAAGATATCCGCGTACTGGTATTCGGCTGGGACATGCAAGACTTTAACTTCCCCGATCCGGACCTTGTCACGGACAAAA
Organism: Deinandra increscens subsp. villosa; assembly: GCA_039602395.1. Classification (NCBI taxonomy): domain Eukaryota; kingdom Viridiplantae; phylum Streptophyta; class Magnoliopsida; order Asterales; family Asteraceae; genus Deinandra; species Deinandra increscens. Next base: position 105,373,917 of record JBCNJP010000010.1, on the reverse strand, counting down.
TGAATATCGAGCTCAATGTGTTTAGTGCGTTGATGTTGCACCGGGTTCTCAGAAAGATAGACAGCAGAAACGTTGTCACAATAAACTAGAGTAGCCCGGCGAGTAGGAACATGTAGCTCGAGGAGAAGATTTCGAACCCAAGATGCTTCGGCCACAGCATTGGCGACACCACGATATTCAGCTTCAGCACTCGAACGTGAGATCGTGGCCTGACGCTTAGACGACCAGGAAATCAGATTGTCACCAAGATAAACACAGTATCCTGACGTCGAGCGTCTCGAATCGGGACACCCGCCCCAATCTGCATCAGAATAGGCAGTGAGGTGTACAGATTTGGACGGAGAGAGCTGCAACCCCATATCAATAGTCCCCTTAATGTATCGCAGTATGCGTTTGAGGAACTGGTAGTGGTGGTCACGTGGGTCATGCATAAATAAGCAAATCTGTTGAACTGCATAACATATATCAGGCCGGGTGATAGTCAGATACTGGAGGGCACCTGCAAGACTACGATATAAAGGTCCATCTGCAAACGGTGTGCCATCAGTAGCACTCAACTTGGACCCAATCTCAACAGGCGTGGAACTAGGTTTGCAATTAGTCATAGATGCCCTTGAGAGGATGTCGCGAGCATAGGTGGATTGTGATAAGAATAGCCCTCCTTGTCGTGTATCCACAGTAATGCCAAGAAAATGATGTAGGCTGCCAAGATCAGTCATTTTAAACTCCTGCGACAAAGTTGTGATGATTCGGCGAAGTAAGGTGGTCGAGGATGCCGTTAAGACGATATCATCGACATAAAGAAGCAAGTAGGCCATCTGATCGCCCTGACGGTATATAAACAACGAAGTATCACAGATGCTGCTTTTGAATCCACACCTGGTAATGAGACCTGCAAAACGATGATACCAAGCCCGAGGGGCTTGCTTAAGCCCATACAACGACTTATTTAACTTACAGACATGTTTAGGATGAGTGGGGCTCGTAAACCCGGGCGGCTGAAACATAAAGACTGTCTCCTTCAAGTTGCCGTGTAGGAAGGCGTTCTTCACATCGAGCTGGTGAATAGGCCACGAACGAGAAACAGCCAGACTAAGAACGGTACGAATTGTGGTAGGTTTAACTACCGGGCTAAATGTGTCATCACAGTCGATCCCGACCGTTTGACTCTTACCGTTAACAACGAGCCTTGCTTTATACCTTTCGAGTGTCCCGTCTGAATGGAACTTATGCTTAAAGAGCCACATACATCGAATGACCGGAGCGTCAACAGGGCGTGGAACTAATTCCCACGTATTGTTTTCCAATAGTGCTTCATATTCGCTGGTCATAGCATTCTTCCAATTCGGATCAGTGAGGGCTGCAAGATGGGACTTAGGAAGTGGAGAAATGGGTGTAGAGCTCTGGAGATTTAGGTTGAAGAGGGTCCGTGGTTTGGTGATCCCGGCTTTTGACCGAGTTTGCATAGGGTGGTGTGAGACAGTAGGGGGTGGGGGGGAGTTTTGCGGTGAGGAGGTGGATGGCGAGGGGAGGGTGGGATCGGGTGTGGGGGCATGGCTGGGAGCAGGGGGCGAGGATGGGGCTGACGGAGATGGTGTGGGGGACGGTGAGGGGGAGGGGGGATCCGGAGGGGGGGTGTTTGGGAAGGGCGAGGCTGTTGCAAGAGGGTGAGGAAAGAAAAGGGGGGAAGGATCGAGAAACGTGTGAGTGGGGGTCGGTTTGGTGGGGTTAGAGAATGGGAAGGATGTTTCGTCAAACGTAACATGACGAGAGAAGATAGTTTTCCCGGTGGAAATTTCGAGACAACGATACCCGCGAAAATTGGCGGGGTAGCCGAGGAAAACACAACGACTCGAACGGGGTTCAAGTTTGTGAGAGCGTGTGGCGGAAGTGTTGGGATAGCAAGCGCAACCAAAAACACGAAGGTGATTGTAGGTTGGGTTGCGATGGTAGAGGAAAGCCATGGGAGTTTTATTGTGGAGAAGCGGAGTAGGTAGGATGTTATGGAGGTAAGATGCGGTATGGAGAGCCTCAACCCAATATGAGGCGGGTAAAGAGGCGTGGGTTAGCATGGTGAACATGATGTCATTTAGGCGACGTATCATGCGTTCGGATTTCCCGTTTTGTTGGGACGTATGTGGACACGAAAACCGAATTTGTATGCCATGAGTGTTTGTGAAATTTTTGAAATTGTTGTTATCAAATTCACCTCCTAAATCACATTGGAAGTTTTGGATCTTTAGATGAAACTGAGTTTGAGCATATTGGTGGAATTGTATGAGTTTAGTGAAGGTTTCGGATTTAAATTTTAACGGATAAACCCATGTATATTGACTAAAGTCGTCGACAAGCACCAAATAATATTTATAGCCCGCATGGCTTAATATAGGTGACGTCCACAAGTCACAATGTATTATTGAAAAAGGTAATAAAGTACGGGAAACAGAATCTGAAAACGGCAGACGTTTATGTTTCGACAATTGACAAGATTGACAAACAAAAGTAGAATCTAATTTAGAACAAGAAATAAAATTCTTAGCACGAAGAAATTCCATAACAGGCTTGCCCGGGTGGCCAAGACGATTATGCCAAAAGTGCGATCCTGAAGAGGTAGCCAAAAGAGCGGACGATAAATCGTTCCTGGTAATCGGGTAGAGTTGGCCGGAGCTATTGTGGCGGCTCAGGATAGTACCATCCTTGAAATCCTTCACAGAAAAACCAAACGGGTCAAATTCGATAGATGTATTGTTATCAATATTAAACTGACGAACAGACACAAGGTTTTTGATAACAGCAGGATTGAAAAGGACCGATTTAAGGTCAAGGGATTTGGAAGGGGTGGCTATGGTGGAGGAACCTGATCCAAGAATTGGTATTTGGTTGCCATTACCTACAAATATTGACGCTATGGGAGAATACGAGGAAAAATTAGACAACTTACCTGCGTCATTGGCAATGTGATTTGACGCTCCAGTATCCATATACCACTGATCCTGACCGTCCTCCTGAGCCATAGTTAAAGCCTGCATCGCATCACCGAGTTGTGTCGGCTCAAGCGGGTCGACATCGGTTAAGTTTGCCTGTGGCGCAGAGGGGCTGGGGCGCTGGCCTGGGAAGCGATTGGGCCTGCCCATAGGAGAAGAAGTGGGCTGCCAAGGGTATGTCCAGCCGTTTTGGGCCGGAAAAGGGCAAGGGGGAGGGGCCCAGTAAGGGGGCGGTGGCCAATAGGGCATGGGCTGCATCTGCTGGGCCGATGGAACACGGGACGGAGGGGCAGCCTGAGAACGGTTGTTGCGCTGATTAGGGCGCTGGGATGCATCACGGCGCTGTGCAGATGGTCGCCGGTTCTGGCTGGGGCCACGGGGCTGAGGCGGCGGCGGCGGGTCCGAAGTGGCAGCCGCAAGCACCGGAGGAGCCGGATGATTGTCCCGTGCGTTCTGACGAAGGCGCTCTTGAAGGAGCATGTTGCACGCGGTTTCCCATGTCGGGATGGTTTGATTAATGTACGAAGCAACACTGTCGTACTCCGGTGGAAGACCGCGAACTAACTGGAGCACCCGACGCTGTTCAGAGACAGTAGAGTCAACATCACTCAACTGATCAGCAAGTTCTTTCAGGCGTTGACAGTATGCTTCCAGGGAGGGCATGTCTTTGAGGGTGAGGTTGGAAAATTCTTGTTCCAAAGCCGCTGCCCGAGCGCCTTTGTTGTTAAGGAACAAGCCTTTTACCCGAACCCACGCTTCATGGGCGGTGGATTCATCCACGAGAACACGAACCAAAAATTCATCTGAGAGCGTCCCATAAATCCATTGAAGAACAAGAGCGTCCAACTTCTTCCATTCGTCACTAGTACCGTCTGTAGGAGCGGGTGTGCCATCGATGTGCTGAAGAACATCGTGGCTTCGGGCATGGAGTTTGAACAGACGAACCCATGTGGAGTAGGAGACCTTGATTCCGTCAAGAACACGAACATGGTGAACGATGTTGGTGACACTGTATGCACGATGAATGGATTTTTGGGTGGGAGATGGTGTCGCTTTGTCCGACATTATGCGAGAGGCCAGGAATCGGAAAAGGGACGATGAACAGGGAGGTTTGATCGAGATCAAAAACCGGTGGGTGGGAGATCGAAATCACGCACCAGAGGAAGGCAATGATACCATGTAAACTTTGGTAATCAATTACTTGATTTCATTGGAAAGGATACCAGAATAAATAATACATACAGGGAAATAGAAAAGGAAACTATAAAATCTATTTTAGAGGAAATATACAATAATAATAAACAATATAATGACCAATAATATCATTGTAGATATTATCGGTTAACACTAAGGACACGAGGAATTTAAGGAGTGCTTAGGTCTTATTTGATAAAAGACCATTTTACTCTTTATTGGTAAATTAGGGTTTTAGTAATTTATCTAATAATTAATTCATTTATCAATTTTGAACTCATATACACTTATTATATATATAAATATGTTCTAAGACCAAAATTCAAGTTTCAATACCTTCCGGTTTGTTTGATATTTAATAATCATATTTAAAACCCTAATTTTGAAATAATTATCAAATAAATAGCAAAATAATTTATAAAATTAAATAAAATTAGGGCTTTTACTTAAAATATTATTTTATAATATATTTTAAAGGATTAGCCCTAGATTTAACCCGTTTGTTCAATTTTGGCAGAGTAACGTCGTGAAAACCCTAATTTTGATGTATTTATTAAATAAATACCAAAACAATTTATAAAATTGTAAAAACTTAGGGTTTTATTCATTATGATATATTATAATATTCCTTAAAATAGTAAACCCTAATTCAACATCGTTTACTCAATTTGGGCAGAACAACGACGTGAAAACCCTAATTTTGACCGATTTTTAGATAAAATACCAAACCTTTCCAAAACTTGAAATTTACTTGGGGCTTTCTTAAAATACATAAATTTAGGATTACCTACAAAAATTCAGACCCTAATTCCAACCCGATCACCCGATTTTGACAAAACAAGCTCAAGGACCCTAATTTTTATACATTTCTAGAAATCATACTTAGACATAATATTAGAAAAAACTGAGATAGGTTATTGTTAATCATACCTAATAACGGTGTACTGCAGAAATTTAGCTTCAGATTCGAATCCAGGAGCTCGTATTGATTGAAGGAAGGTTCCGCGTTTTTTCTAGGGTTTTTGGGTGAAGAATGGATGAAATTGTGAGGATTTAAGGATGATTTCGACCCCTTTATATACATATCAGCTGCGCCTTAGGTTCCTAACACGTGTAGGGGTGACTATTGGGTCGAATTTGACACGTATGATGGTTAAACGTGAAGAACAAGCTCAATTCGTGGCCAAATTTCGAGCCTGCACGTTTTCTGCTGGAAACCCAGTCCAGGCGTATCGCGCCAAGTGATGAACATCCCCTCGCGATACGCGAGGGGGGGGGGGTGGCCAGAATTGATTTTATTTATTTATTTATTTATTTTTTCCTTTTTAATCGTTCGCTACCTGTTCTAATTCGAAAACCTCTGAAATTTTACGAGTAACTTATTATAACCTTATAAAACATCAAGGAACTTTAAAATATGATTTTTGAAATTTACGTGGTTCCCGGTTATTAACGGTTTTGCACGAAAAACGATAATTTCATTTATTTGCGAAATAATTAACAAAATTGATCCAAAATTTAACCAATTGGTTTTTAATGTTATAATATGATTGTAGGACATTTAAAATGATATATTTTGAAATATAAATCCCGAGATTCCCGGTAAACGATAAATCGAATACCGAAATCGCGTAAAAACCAAAAATTGGTTTATTTTCGTTTTAATTAAATCGTTTAACCTAAAACCTTGTAAATTTATTATTTTGTTTTAAAAAATGAATATCGAGTATCCCGAACATAATTTAATTGTATATTTTGGACAAATTCTTCCGGTAATTGTTAAATCAAACTTCGATTTGCATGACAAGTTCAAATTCGGGCCGGGTTTTGTAATTGGGTCGGACACGGGTGTTACAGGTCGGGGGTGCGGGTTGTAAATATATGATACATGGAGGTAGTGTGGTAGTGATAATATTAAAATTTAAATATTAAATTACTTTATTGACCTTCATTTAAGTGGTTTTTAGGTTTTTAGGCTAAGGAGTGGTTTTCACATGATCTTTACCTATATATAACAACATATTACAAAACTTCTAGGCCCCTTAAAATCCCGGGCCCTAGGCGGTCGCCGTTCTCGCCGTTCTCGCCGTTCTCGCCCCTGTTTATAAGTTGTCCGATTTTGTTGTTTTATACATTTACGTTTTCTAACACTAAAGTTTTCTACTTTATTTTTATTATAGGAATTAGAAAGACATAGTGTAATTTACTATTTTCTTAGTTTTGTCACAATACTTTTACATTTGTACATTTTATACCCTTTATGTTTTATGCTTTCATTTTTTTATACTTTCGCCTTTTTACATTTTATACCCTAGAGGTTTTATACTTTGGTTTTTTATGTATTTTTCTTATACTTTATCCACCGATATTTTATACATTTACGTTTCCTAACACTAAACTTTTCTACTTTATTTTTATTATTTCTTACTTTAGCCACTAATGTTTTACACATTTAACATTTGTAGTGTCCTACTTTGACCATAAAACTTTTATACTTTTACATTTTATTCCCTTTACGTTTGTTACTTAAACTGATAGATAAATGGGTGGCCCGCCGTGAAGCGCGGGCGGATCACCATCTTGTTTATAAATAATACTTTTAACTATTATTCAACTAATATATTAACCAAGATTTGATTTAACATGAATTCTGAAGCTATTTTAGCCTTTTAGGCTTAATTCATTAAAAAACAATCGAGATCATTTGTAGTTAAAACTAGGTTTAATCAGCCCGCACGTTGCATCGGGTACCGAGTTAATGCAGACAGGGCTGCCACAACAAGTAAATAGCAAATGTTGTAAGTAGCTGCTTTAGTAGAAAGGACTGCAAAAGCATATGTTTGTTTAAAGATGGTTAGTACAAAATGTAACCTAAATATGGGTGAAGTCTATATTACAACAACATATCCTATAAGAGGAACATTAAAAAACCTATCGAAGGCAAGTAATATCATCATCATTTGTAAGTAAAAATGATATGGCGCTTATCATACCCGTCAGTCAGATCTGAGCCATGTGTTTAATCCTTGATGTTGTCTTTTAATTTCATTTTGTGTTTTTAGGATATATGTGGAAGAGATTGGACAGTCAAGTCCTTTCAAAGAAGATCAATGAAAAAGAAGACTAAAGTACACGTTCATTACGCCAGTGAAGATCAAGTTTTTCTACTTACTAGTTAGAATATGGTTGCAACTTTACAACAATGTTGTCTTTTGGAACACTGTTGGAAATAGATGGTCCAGACATAAACAATACCACTACTAGATAGATACTACAAACACCTTTGGTTAGGAACTCAACCATGTACACCAACACTTATGCCTTTATTAGTATTTTGTCCTAACAATCTATAAACTACAAACACTTTTGTTAGGAACTCAACCATGTGCACCAACACTTATGTCTTATTAGTATTTTGTCATAACAATCTACACTAATCAATATGATATGTAAAGCCTATTCAATCCTTTACTCTGCTTCTACCAATGTGTTGCCATGACATAAACAAAATGGTGGTCCGTCACAAGGCATGGACGGGTCACCGTCTCGTTAGATATATATAAAGAGAAATTTAGTGAAGAAAGTGGTGATAATATGACAATTGTTTGGGTCTTTTTAGAGAGTTATTTTAAAGAATAAGCTATATATGAGTTTAAGCCTTTTTTTTAGTTTTTATTTAGGGCATGTTTGGGATTGCTTATAAAAACTGTTTATGGCTTTTGGAGGAGGCAAAAAGACACAAAATACCCCTCCAAAAGCTAATAAGTCATAATATTGTGGCTTTTTGCTGCTTTTGGAGGGGTATTTTTGTCTTTTTGCCTCCTCCAAAAGCCATAAGCAGTTTTTATAAGCAATCCCAAACATGCCCTTAGTATGCTTATTATGGATGTTGTAAGAGCATCTAGGTCTTATTTTTCATCTTTGTCCTATTATTTAAATAAGATTCATGTTAAGGAAAGTTAATTTGAAACCCACGTTGAGTTGAGGAACTTTGAAAACTCTTCAAAAATGGGGTTAAAAAACATTTTTTTTCTCAAATTTTTATGATGGTTCTTTAAGTTATAGACTACTCTTAAATGGGAAAAAAATCAAAAAAACGCATAGTATATTTTTTTTAATAAAAAGTTACATATGTAACTTTCTTGTGTTTGTATATATATATTAGAGTTGAGTTAGGCTACATCAACCAAATTCCCTACATCACTACATCAACCTTCTTTTTCACAAAAAACACCAAAAAACTTTCTAACAATTTTTTTTTTGAAAACACTATACCTCTAATCGCTATGTTAGCTTCCTAGAACACTCTTTTTTTTTAATTTTTGTGGTGTTTTTTTTTTGGTGTTTTTTTTTTCGGTTTTTTTTTTCTTCAAAAAAAACACCAAAAAAAAACTTTTTGTTAATTAATTTTTTTTTCTAAAAACACCATTCTTCTAGACGCACCAAAACACACATTTTTTGAATTTTTTTTTTTGTATTTTTGGCGTTTTTTTTTAAATAATAAAAACGCCATAAAAATTTAAAAAAAAAAGGTGTTCCAGAAAGAATATATATCGATTTGACTTATGATGTTTTTTTAAAATTTTTTTTTAAAAGAAAGTGTTTTTTTTTTTGAAAAAAGAGGGTTGATGTAGATGATGTAGGGATTTTGGTTGATGTATTCTACCCCAAATCTATATATATATATATATGTATATATATATAGAATAAGTTGTCAAAGATTTATAAAAGATAAAAATTAAAAAAAAATATTCCTAGTAGATTGTTTTTAAAAATATATAAAAAAAGTTACATATTTAACTTTCATGTGTAACTCTATATATAGATTTGGGGTAGAATACATCAACCAAAATCCCTACATCATCTACATCAACCCCCTTTTAAAAAAAAAACACTTTCTTTTAAAAAAATTTTTTTAAAAAACATCATAAGTCAAATCGATATATATTCTTTCTGGAACACCTTTTTTTTTTAATTTTTATGGCGTTTTTATTATTTTAAAAAAAACGCCAAAAATACAAAAAAAAGTTTTCAAAAAAATGTGTGTTTTGGTGCGTCTAGAAGAATGGTGTTTTTAGAAAAAAAAATTAATTAACAAAAAGTTTTTTTTTGGTGTTTTTTTTGAAGAAAAAAAAACCGAAAAAAAACACCAAAAAAAAACACCAAAAAAAAAACACCACAAAAATTAAAAAAAAAGAGTGTTCTAGGAAGCTAACATAGCGATTAGAGGTATAGTGTTTTCAAAAAAAAAACAAAATTGTTAGAAAGTGTTTTTTGGTGTTTTTTGTGAAAAAGAAGGTTGATGTAGTGATGTAGGGAATTTGGTTGATGTAGCCTAACTCAACTCTCTCTCTCTCTCTCTCTCTCTCTTATATATATATATATATATATATATATATATATATATATATGTTACATTTTAAAATGGAAATGCATAGGTAACTTTGATGGTTTCATACTTTTGTCATTATATTTTTATAATTTTACGTTTTATACCCCTTAAGTTTTATACTTTATTTTATTAACTTTTATGGTTTCTACTTTGGCCACGAAATACTTTTGCCACTATACTTTTATACTTTTATGTTTCATACCCTTAAGTGGTTCCACCCGTCACAAAGTTTAAGTACCTAGGATCGTTTGTCCAAAACGATGGGGGCGTTGATAATGATGTGGACCACCGCATCCGAGCGGGTTGGTGCAAATGGTGTGCGGTCACATGTGTACTATGCGATAAGAGGTTTCCTGTAAAGCTAAAAGGAAAATTCTATAAGGTTGCCGACAATGCTTTATGGCTTGGAATGTTGGGCTATCAAGAAGGCGCAGGTGCGTAAGCTGGAGGTGACGGAGATGAGGATGTTGAGGTGGATGGGTGGTCACACCCAGTTGGACCGAATAAGAAATGAGGTATTTCGGGGTAGATTTGCGGTGACGATTATCTCTGAGAAAATTCGGGAGGGAAGATTGAGATGGTTTGGGCACGTGATGAGAAGACAGGTGTCGACGCCTGTTCGGCCGGTGGATATCATCATTGTCAAAGGGAGGAGATGGAGAGGTAGACCTAAACTGTCATGGCGTGAACGTATTAGGTTGGATTTGCTAGACTTGCACCTCTTGGAGAATATGGTCGATGATAGGATATCGTGGAGACGTAGGATTAAGGTTAAGGACTTGTAAATTAAGACTTTACCCAAGTTCCCTTTTTTATAGTGTTATTATTACTACTATAAGTTTTACTATTTATTTTTATTTTATGTTTTATCTTTATCTTACTATTTTATTATTTATTTATTTTTCTTATGATATTTTATTATTTATATATACATAATTAATTAGTATTTATTTATTTATTTCTCTTTGTATTTGTCATTTTAGTGTGTCATTAGTAGTTCTAGTACATTACCTGACTACAGGTTATTATTAGTACTATAAATATTATGTTCAGGTTTTTTAATTTTTTTTCCCTTCCATCGTTTGTTGCTGGTGTGCTCTTTTGTGTTTCGGAGCTGGGGGTCTCCTGAAGCAGCCTCTCTATCCCTCGAGGTAGAGGTAAGGTTTGTCTACATCCCACCCTTCCCAGACCCTACTAATAGTTTCATGCTATTGGTGAGACTTTACTGGGTATGATTGTTGTTGTTTGCTGTTGTTTCATACCCTTAAGTTTTTCACTTTGGTTTTTTTAGTGTGTATCGACCACCAATGTTTTATATATTTACATTTTTACCTTTGAAGTTTTGTACTTTATATTTATTAACTTGTGTGATTTCCTACTTTGACCATAAAACTTTTACACTTTTATGTTTTATACCCCTTAAGTTTCCTACTTTGTTTTCCTTTTTGTGTATTTCCTACTTCGACCACCAATGTTTTATATATTTATGTTTTTTACTTTTGAAGTTTTTTTTTATTTTTATTGTTTTCTACTTTGGCTACCAATGTTTTATACATTTACGTTTTTTACCCCTTGAATTTCCTACTTTTGTTATTTTTTCTGATGTTTCCTATTTTGACCACCGAGTTTATATAACATTAAATGGTCATACGACCTCTATTTTTACATGAAAAATATCTAATTTTTAAAAGATTAAGTACTTCAAACAATTTTTTACTTAAACTCACAAATAAAAAATAAAAAGGTGACCACACTCAAAATGCGGGTGAATCATCAACTTGTTATATTTATTAATATTCAATAATATTCAATTAAATACTAATTAGGAATAAGAAAAATACTAGTGATGAATAGTGAATATATTGGATTCACCTTCATATAAAATCTATTAAGTGAATCCCCCTATAGAACAAAGTAAGATAAAAATCACAATTATTTTATATTGTTCAATGTGATGATGTATATTAACAAGTATCATGGGAAAAGGTCGCCGGAGAATCCTCCGCCTCCTCCGTCCAATCGGAGTTCGGTTCACTCCATGACCGTGGCCGGAGACCAAGCTTGAAGAACAATATCATTTCTAGAGCCTCAAACACCCTAAGCTCATCCAAAAGCCTATTCCAAACCCCACTCACAATGCAGTAATTACCGTTATACGGCGGTCGGTGGTGGTCAGCATGTTGCGACCGGGATACCAACACCCCGGTGTCTTGCAGTGCCACCACCACCGGCGGCAACTTGCTTTTAGTCCCATGAGCCCAGGCATGGAACTGCTGGCTGAACATGATGCACCCGCTGGCCATCCCCACGAACGCCATCACCACCGGTTGATCATGGCAGAGTAGATCAATCGGTAGCACGGCGTAAGTAACGACACGCGCTAATGCGTGTAAATTATTTGCAAACTGACGTTTAGTGATCGTCCAGGGCCATTTATGATGGCCCTGAAACGCATCGATCTGCGTGCCAAACACCGGAGTTGAGGCATCGCCATAGTTGTCGATGCCCCAATGGTATACACCGGACCCTAGGTCCGCAAACAAGTAGCCCATGAACCCGGATAAAACGGGTTCAATCCACATGTGTTCATTGGCTGATCCCACGACCGAGCTGGCTAGGGTAGCCAGTACCGTGGTGCAGCCGGTGGCCACCCACGCACGGTGAGACCAGGTCGATTTAAGACCTGGATCGTCGGCTTTGGGTGATGTGATGATCGGTGTGGTGGTGGTGACTAGTGGTTCGAGTTTCGGTCTAGTCTTTATTGGAGTTGTGACGGCATAATAGATACGGTGGTTGTGGTGATGGCGGCGGTGGCGGATGGTGGTGGTGTGGTGGAGATGGTGGTGGTGGGGTAGGATGGACATTGTGTGGGTTTGAGTATGGTGGCAATAAGGTGGGGTGGGAAGGGTTTGGGGGTATTATATATCCGGATTGGGATAGATGATTGGTCTACGTGGGTTTATGGGTGTCGCTAAAGAAATGTGGTGACAGTTTGTGGTACGCAACAAAAGTTCCAACTTTGGTCCATATTAATTTTTAGTGGCGGTTATGAATTTAAAGCTTGTTGTGGATAGGAAAATGGCAAAATTATTATGATTTTGAACTTATAAAAACTGAAGTATATGATGAACTTAGCGGATTGGGGGTTGGTTCATACTAAAAAAAATTAAGGATAGATTTACGAAGTGACTTGTTTAAGTCGTTCAGTTTTATAACTTTTTTGAAAATGAGTTTGTTATACTTATTATAACTTTAACTAATTGAGTTTTTATTCTAAAATTTAAAATATAAAAACAAATTTAGCATAGTTGGAACAAGTACCTATTATTCGAACTCCATCTCAATTTGAACTAGGTTTATATATGATAACTCGTAAAAATTTCAGGTCAACTCTTAAACTTTGACTGTGTCTTTGTCTGTGTATTTGCTGTCTTAGACTTAATTTTATTTAAAACAAGTTGCTATGAGCGCGCTCCGCGCACGCGGTGCTTTTGAAATGAAGCGTAGTTTTTGTTGGACGTATGATATTAACGGGTTGGGTTTGCCCTTTGAATCAGCAAAAAGAATTTGTACATAAATAGCATCCATGTAAAGAACACGTTGTAAGTCTTATGTATAGTTGTTGGTTTCTTGCACCTATGGGAGGGTTCTGTATAAAATTACATAATAGTATACATATATATACATCACAACCCAGAAGCCCGAAGTAAATAATACGATTAAAGAACATCTTGTTTATAAGGTTTGACATTCCTCACAAAACATAGGCAAATTAGCAGACATGGATCACATTTTTGTTTAACCTGGTCAGAAAATATGCCATTTCTAACAAAACATAAGCAACTATTGCTTGCCAAAAGCCCCCAAAAGTCATAAGATTGCCAAAAGCCTTCTAAAGCTTATTGAGTTTAATATCTACATAATAAGGTGGATTGATAGTTACACTTCTAGGATTGCCAAAAAACTTCCAAGGATCCACCTATCCAGGGCACTACCTTCTTGTGCTGCTTCATTTTGGAGTTAAATCTGTCTAGTGTATGTATAAGCGTCTGAACAATGCTTGCGTAGCACCGCGGAAACATCCATGTCAGCTGCTCTACAGACCCGATAAGGCTACTTCAAAATTGGAATCGAGGGAGAAAAGACACCAGACCAAGCCAAAGGAACACACTCATGGCATTTATACTTATAAAACCACCCGAGGCTTAAAATCCAAAGCATAAGGTAGCCTACATCACCTAACTGTTTCCAATATAAAAACACTAACCAAATGAAAACCTCTCAGTAACAACCTAAAGAATAACTACGTGGGGTTCCCGTTCATAAGTAAGCGAAACAAACAACCTTCCTAAACTATCGAATTGCTTAAAGCAGAACGGGCTGCAAAAAAACCCAACTCGTTAAAATAAGTAAGCCAAACAAACTCCCTCCCTAAACTATCAAATAGCTTAAAGCATAACGGGTTGCGAACAAACACAAAAAACTGATTTAAGAGGCGTCAAAAGAAACTCTAAAAGACTAAGCAAATAGCAACAAAGAAGACAAACCCATAAGGTTTCTAAACAGGAATGTAAACTTATCAGAGCACCTCAATCTTAAAACCAAAAGTAAAATGTATGACCACACTTATAAAGTTCTTCACATAACCAAACCAAAGACATAAGCATAATTTATAGGCAACGAAACAGACTCAGATCCAAAACCTACCAAAAGGAGCCTTGAAGGCATTTAAACTCACCAGACCATCTCAATCTAAAAACCCAAAGTAAAATCTATGAGCATACTTAAAAAGGTGTTCAAATAACCAAACCAAACACATGATTAATTAAGCAAAGTCACTATCCACCTACAAACAACCATAAACACAAATGTGTGTGTATGTGCAGAAAATTTGAATTTGTAGTACACCTTGAAATTCTATCAAACAGCTGGAGTGCATAAAAACACAGAGCCTGACCACCTTCTTTGCTTATGTTTTAGTAAAAAAAAAACAACAGATCCATGTAACAAAAATGGTTCACAAACAATTACTTGATTTATAACCAACGAAACAAAGTCAAATCACAAACCTGCAAAAAAGAGTTTTCAATCAGCATAAGCAGTTACCAAATCCCCACAAAACAATGACAAATCTGAAGTAAGAAGCATAGCATTTTAATAAATAACTAAGCTAGGTGGTGAAAATTGAAGGCGAAACACTCACAGCTGCAAATGATGGACGATTCTGTATTATCTAAAAGAACCGAATTGATAATTTGCCGTCTTTAGTAAATATGAACTTTTTCAGTGGTTCGTAAAATAAGTGAGAGAGAGAGAGAGTTCCGGCGCCGGAGGCCGGTTTCAAGGGACGAAGGTCAAGATCGAGTTTTTTGTGAGTCACCGGTCGTTCTCATCCCCGCTAGTACAATTGTGATTCTTGTGTTCATTTTGCTGCGGGTTAGTGATCTCGTTGGTGGGTCTTGTTAGGGTGTCTACCCATCCTCATCAACGATTGCATCCTCCGTTCGTAAGATTGTAACGAAGGAATACGAGCTGTCCTATCGGGGTTTGCGGCTTCCGTCGTCTCTGTTTTGAAGGAATATCTTTTTCTAAGCATCTTCTTCATGATGGGGTCAAGAGTGAGAGATGTTGTCGGCAAAGGCAAGGCTGTCGAAGAGTGGTAGGAGGTCAGGAGTAGGAAACATCATCGCCACTCAAATGCCTCAAGTTGGAGGTCGGGGAAGGAAAAGATTCTCACGTCGTTCTTCATCTCCAACATCCCCACTGGGGTCAAACCGGAAGATCTGTGGAGCAGTTTTGAACATTTTGGAGAGGTGGCGGACGTTTACATTGCGTCTAGGGTTGACAAAGGTGGTAATCCGTTTGGTTTCGTCAAATTTATCAATGTGGGAGACAAGTGGGAACTTGAAAAGAAGTTGAACTGCATTCGAATGGATTTTTTAAAGCTCTCTGTTTATCTGGAAAAATTCAATCGCTATGGTAAGCCGGTTAATATAAAGACAGAGGCCCATTCTGGTCAGACGTCGCTCCCTCGTAATGTAGCGTGCAATCGTCCGGTGATGGGGAGTTCATCGTTGGTGCAAGGTGGTAGATCCTTTGTGAATGTGTTGGGGTCTCAAGGGGGGGGGGGGCGGCGGTGAAGCCGAAGAAAGTCATAGCAATAATTGAATCTTCCTCCAGTGCTTTGGATGCATGGGCTGGAAGAGCGCTGTTAGGAAAAAAAATGATCTCAAGCGCCTGTGTACCGTTAAGGAGTGGATGTCGGAGTTGCCTATGAAAGATTAGAAGATAAGGTACTTAGGGGGTTTATACGTGCTGTTAACTTTTGAATCGGCTGAAGAAGTGGAAGACGTCCTTGGCCGTGAAAGCTCTATGGGAACCGTGGTTTACCAAGCTAGACGTCTGGAGAGGGAAATCGTTTAATTTCGAAAGGGTGGCATGGATAAAGATCTTCGGAGTCCCTCCGAAACTGTGGTGCAATAAAGTTTTTGACGACATCAGAAAATCGGTGGGTGTGATCTGTCAGCCGTCAGAAGTAGGGCTTGACGATCGGGATTTATCAGGGGATTATTTGGGAGTCATCGTCTCAACTCCTTCCTCTATCAAGGATAATTGCATTGTAAGTTGGCAAGGGAAGAAATTTCGTGTTGCGATTAATGAAGTATGCGAAGACTGGAGGCCTGATTTTGTTACCAGTCAAGACGTCCCTCCGGTGGTCGGGGATGACATACAGGTTATGTCATCAGAGATGGCGTCGCCGGAGTTAGGGGCAGACGTCGAAAGCGAGGGCAACGAAGGGGTGGTGCATGGGGATACGGAAGGGTTGCATGATGTTCCCCATGTTGTTGGAAACCATGAGGATGCTTTTAAGTTCCCAAGGACGGTGACAATCAACCCCTTCCTAATTATTATGTTGGTGGCGGTGGGTCCCAATCCCTTCAGGAAGGTTTGTTGAACGTAACTGATGGGCCTAATAATATTGGGCCTCAACCGGGTAGAAGATTAGAAGAGACGGGCCCAGAATCTTGTAAAAGGGCTAGATCGAAATCTATTAGTCCTCCAGTGGCCCTGAGGGTAAGAAGATTGCTTAGGGGTGCTAAAACCAGGGGCCGATCAAATAAAGTTGTTGAGAGAGAGAATCCAAACTTATCTGCTGAGAGAGTGTCCCCTTCTAACTCCTCAAATCTGATCGGTAATCCCGATGTCGTGGTTCCGGAGATCGTTATGGAAACGCCTGTGGAGTTGGGGGAAAGGGTTGGCGGAAACATCGGCAAGAGCTCGTTGTCAAATCAGATTGAAATCGAGGTGGAAAAGACCATGGAAATCGCAGCTGCCGTTGGAATGAGAATGGAGGGTTGTGGCAATGATGTTCGAAAAGCAGTGGAGGAAGAAGTAGTTATCATTGGTTGTTAATGGATCTCATCTCTTTAAACATCAGGAGTGTCGGCGACGACGGTAAAATGGAGTGGATCAAGGACCTCAAGAAAGTGAATCGTGCTTCTGTTGTTTGTCTCCAAGAAACGAAATGCCCTAATGGTGAATCGATTCAAATGCAGAAGGTGTGCGGAAAATCTAAGGTGCAGGTCGAATAGGTCAATTCGATTGGGAGATATGGGGGTATTCTTACGGCTTGGGACCCCTCGATCTTACAGTCTCGGTCTGTGTTTAAAGATAGAAATGTGCTGGTGGTGTCCGGTTGGCTTGTGAGTGAACAGACTCAGCTCAATATTGCTAATATATATGCCCCTCAAGACCAGAGAGCGAAATCGAATCTGTGGGATACGTTGGTTGATCTGAGGGATGCTCTGCAGGGTTGGTGGGTTATGGTGGGGGATTTTAACGAAGTTCGGAGTTCGGAGGAACGGCTGAATTCTGAATTCAACCCTTCGGCTGCTGCAATCTTCAATGACTTCATCTATCGTGCCAGGGTTGAGGAGTACTCCATGGGAGGCTGCAAATACACCTGTTCTTCAGGGAATGGTTCAAAATTCAGCAAATTGGACCGTGTGTTTGTATGTGATGGATTTATGAGGCGGTGGCCTGATGCGGCCGTCACCGCTCTTCCTCGTTTCTTGTATGATCACAGTCCGATTTCCCTTCGTACTTCGGTGCTGGACTTCGGCCCTACTCCCTTTAGATTTTTCTCTAGTTGGATCTCGCACCTGAAGTTGGAAGGAGTAGTGCTGGCAGCGGCTGTGAATGGTGGAGGGGGGGAGGAGAAAGGAGACAAACGTCTTGCTAACAAGTTGAAGCGAATAAAGAAGGCGGTCAGGTCATGGCAAAGAAGGGTGAAAGAGCTTGAGAATGAAGAATTCAAAAAAGTTTCTGTTATTTGCTCTAATTTCGAGAAGGAGGCTGAATCTCGTCCCCTAAATCAAGCTGAAATGGATGATTGGGTAGAAGCTAAAAAGAAAATGCTCCTAATAAACAAGAGAAGGCTTGACGACCTTAAACAGAAATCTAGAGTTCGGTGGGCCTTGGAGGGAGACGAGAATACGATATTCTTCCACGGTATGATTAAGTCCAACATTTCTTCTAATAGAATAAACGGTCTGTTTATGAATGGCAGGTGGATCAATAGACTTGAAGAGTTGAAAGCCCAGGCAAGGAGTTTTTTCAGTAACCATTTTAAAGAGCCTTGTTCGAACAGACCTGGTATGAATCTTGGAGGCATCAAAAGTCTGTCCAATGTTAACGCTGCTTGATAATCGAACCTTTTACTAGGTCAGAGATAAAAGAGGTTGTATGGCTCTGTGGTAGTAATAAAGCTCCAGGACCCGACGGGTTCAACTTCGCTTTTTTCAAGAAATTTTGGAACATTTTTTAACAGGATTTCATGGATGTGTTGAATTTCTTCTTTGAGGATGGCAGTATTAGTCAGGGTTGTGGCTCTTCATTCATATATCTCATTCCTAAGTGCCCGGATCCACAATCGTTCGGAGATTTCAGATCGATCAACTTAGTGGGAAGTATCGTGAAAGTTATATCTAAAGTTCTGGCGAATAGAATGAAGAAAGTGATTGGGGAGGTCATATCCGAGAATCAAATGGCATTCGTGTCCGGTAGGAACATCTTGGATGGACCCTTGGTGGTTAACGAGGTTGTGTCGTGGCTCAAAAAAACGAAAAGAAAAGGATTATTATTCAAAATCGAATTCCAAAAAGCTTATGATTCAATTAATTGGCGTTTCTTGGATGATGCTCTTTCTCATATGGGTTTCCCTGTTCGGTGGAGGGTTTGGGTCCAAGGGCTGCTATAAGCGTCGAGGGCTTCGGTTTTAATAAACGGATCCTCATCCAAAGAGTTCAATTGCAATCGTGGTCTAAGGCAAGGGGATCCCTTGACGCCCTTCCTCTTCCTATTTGTGATGGAGTGCTTCCATCTTATGTTGGTTAGGGCTACCTGTAATGGGATTTACGACGGCATTCGTATCCCCAATCTGGATTCTCCTTTATCACATGTCCTTTTCGCAGATGATGCGCTTCTTTTAGGTGAATGGAGTATGAAGAATGTGGCTAATATCAAAAGACTGCTTCGGTGCTTCTACTTCGTTTCCGGCATGAAGGTGAATCTGTCTAAGTGCCATATTTTTGGCATTAATGTGGGCTCGGATGACTGCATTGAGGCTGCGTCAGTGCTTAGATGTAATATTGAAGCTCTCCCGTTCAAGCACTTAGGAATCTTAATAGGGGCGAACATGAATCGGATAAATTCCTGGAATGCAGTGGTTGAAGCCTTTGAAAAAGGGTTGTCTCTGTGGAAGGCTGAGACGTTATCCTTTGGGGGTCGTTTAACTGTGCTTAAATCTCTCCTTGAGAATCTCCCGCCATATTACTTGTCCCTTTTTAGAGCTTAGGTTAAAGTCAGTGAGAAACTAGAAAGGTTAAGAAGAACATTTTTTGGGGAGGTTCTAAGGATTCTAGTAAGATAAATTGGGCGAGTTGGGAGAGGATCACGACACCTAAGGCTGCTGGGGGATTGTGATTGGAAAAATTACGTGATATTAACCTCTACCTTCTTACGAAATGGTGGTGGCGTTATCAGGAAGAACCTCAAAGTCTTTGGAGAAAAGTCATTACGGGTTTTCATGGCCAACCAAGAGGTTTAGCTACCATTCCTGTCTGCCCCTCGTCATCAGGTGTTTGGCGGAATATTTCAAGGATAAAGGAATAATTCTTTTTGTATAATGTGGACCTGGGCAATATGTGTAATAGCAACAATGGTGCTGATAATCTTATTTCTGTGTCATCTTTAAAAAAGCAGATTCATGACCATATCACTCTCCCTAGTTTTGTCTTGGAGTGGAACAAAATGGTCCCTATCAAAGTTAATATCTTTGTGTGGAGGGCCCAGATGAGCAGACTTGCCACTTTTGATAATTTGCTTAAAAGAAATGTGGTTAGGGGACTGGGGTTGTGTCCTTTATGCAGAAATGAGGATGAATCTGTCGAGCACATCCTGATCTCGTGCGAAGTGGCAGCAATGGTTTGGAGTATCATCTCGGATTGGTGTAACATACCACAACTATATGCTTTCTCGGTGACGGATCTTATAAAGATCCATGGTGATAGGAGCAACGCATCAAGTAAAGAAAAGGCGACTCAGGCTATGTTTTTTATATCGTGTTAGGTGCTATGGAAAACGAGGAACGAGGCAGTTTTTAATCAGAAAATCCTGACTGTCGCAGGCATTATCAAAGAGATAAAGAGCTTAAGCACGCTCTGGGTGAATAATAGGTCTAGTGTTGTGCTAGATGTTGGCAAAAGACTAGGCTAGTTGTTGTTCTGTTTTGGTGCGTTGTTTTTTGGTTGTTCTTGGGGCTTTTCCTGGTCTAGTTTCTGGCTGGAGCCCCCCCCCCCCCTTTTTATGGTGAATTGAATTTTCTGCTGTTAAAAAAAACCGAATTGATATATTATATATATGCACCATACAACCACCGCCCATACCCTGTTTAGGCTACTGTGTGTTCTATGAAGGCATACACAAAATAACGTGGAGTAATATCTGCATTAATTGTTTATCGTCCGTAAGGCATGACGGATTGCGAAAGAGATACAACGATCAAATCAATGTGAAACACCATTGAAAACCATGTACGACGAATAGTGTACCAGCGTGGGTGTCTGAAATCTTGACCATAACTCGTCTACCTACGTCACGTGAAAGCAAAAGTAAAAAGGGAAAATAACATAAAGTGGTGGCTTGTACCGACTGCTATTAGAGTTGGACCTTGCCATGCTTTGCCAGCTTGTACACAACGCATTAAGTGTTGCAAGTTCAACATATTTATGTTTATAAGGTAATTAGGTAACGTTATGTGCAACTGTATATACCTTACTTTACTTAACCCTCGACAGTGTTGGAAATCGACATCTTAATGACAAGGAAGTTTCATATGTTTAAATTGGAACTTCAACAATAAGAAATATAAAAATGTTTTTTTTTAAATCTTCTCATTCAAACGTGTATCATGTACTAATACGTCAAAACCCGTCAATCATGGACGTTTTATTAAACTCTTAGTATAATGATCTATAATATAGTACGTCTAACTCGTTTCATTTAAGTTTATTTTGAACCCATTTATCTAAATCAGTTTAGATATAAGCCATTGGTATTTCAATAAACCCGTCTAACGACCGAATATTATTTAGACAATATTATTAATTTAATACATATTATTCGTCATCTATTTTAAATGTTAATATTTATTAAACTATTTAGTTTACTATCGTTTACCTTTTTCGTCTAAACATTTAACGTCTAACATATATTTTCAACTCTTTTCGTTTAAATATAATTTAGACGTAGCACTAGTATTTTTTAATTAAAACTTGATAATATTTTAATTATGTATTATTTTTCTTATCCAACCAAGATGATCACTTGTATTCGTTCTCGCAATTAAACTTGACACTTGGTCTTGACCCGTTCGACCCGAAATTGAGCGAGGTCAATGGGGATTTTTAGAGGACTCACAGAGGAAGATTTATAGACAAAAATGGATGGATTTCGTGGAAGCATGAGGGAGATATGGCTCACAGAAGTTGCTGTAATGAATCTGATAAAAATCTGTGAAGGTTGAGGTGTGAGAATTCTAGTGTTTTTCTTGGGTACTTATAGGATTAAGTGGATAAGCTTTTGGGAAGGTAAGTTGACTAAATATAAAAGTTAAATGGCATTTTGAATGAACCAAAAGTGGTTGGGGGACAAAGAGGAGAGATAAGATAGTCTAGTTTGACAACTGGCATACTCCACTTGGGTGTACTTATTCTAGCAGTTACGTGTATTGAAGATGGGGTTTCAATTTGACATGGTGTATTAATTGATATCATGATTGTGTTGTGTCTTTCATTTAATTATATAAAGAAGGTATAGAATTTTGTAATCGATGTGAAGAAAAATGTCTTGAGTCCGTGAATAAAAATGTCTTGAGTCCATTTTAAGAGTGTATATATTTGTAAGACTATAAACTCTTATCATTTATAATTGTAAATGAGTTCCTACCGTTTTGTATAGTTTACGGGTTGTTAAATAATATCACTCTTGGTCTCAAGTATGACTTTAGCATGGATAATAGTATATGTATATGATGAAACAAGGACCAAAACACAAATTCCTCATGAATAAATGCCTGAAAAGTCGAAAATACATTGATAATAGAAACGGGTCGGGTTACAAAATATGGGAAATAGACAAATGTCACAATCGGGACATCCAGTCGTATCGGGACCTCAACCTATAGACGTATCGTATTGTTTGGGTGTGGTGTATGACTGAGCCTAACCAATATAATATTGTGTTAAATTTAAATGTGCCTATATTTGGTTAGTTCACCAGATTCTCTGGGCTTGATGTGACGTTGAGCAATTGCCTAACCTTCAGTTGTATAGTAGACCGACTGTGAATACCGTTAGTTGCCCCATTATTTAACTTTACTGTTTTTGGGTCTGCATTATGAACCGAGTCTAAATGTTCTATCTGATAATACTATGCCAGGATGTATGTGTTATATCATGTTATGAATTGTGAGGTCATTATCTATTGGGAATCCCCTTGGTTAGATCATCGTGAGGCATATATCGGAGCTTCATGGCCATTAGGAAAAGGCTTAGGTCTCATATCAACCAGACTCTTTAATAATTGTGTTTTATGAAAGATATGTCGTATATGTTTGGAACATGAAGGGGGTACGAGGCCACGCGCTCGTACTTTCTGAATTGTTGTTTTGACCTTAGGCGGGCCTCAAGATTCATGACGGGCACATGTATTTTTAAACTGAAAATTTTACGCGAGTCACTAGCTACGGCTCACCAACAACGTTTGTTATTGACGTATTTTGGTTCATATTGCAGGTTAGTAGCGGATGCGGGAACGACTTGTTTTGTACAGAAGGATAGACAGGGTTTAACTAGTCATGGTGTGTCTCAGCACTAGCAGTTGGGTAGCCTTGGTTTGCGGTCTACATGTTTGTACCAGTCTTAGGGTTAATCTGAGGCCCTTTGGAACGCTGTAATACTGGAAGTGCACTTCTTATAAGTGACTAACGCTTTGGTATGTACAACCGTTCCTTGGTGGTC
This sequence comes from Deinandra increscens subsp. villosa, assembly GCA_039602395.1. Taxonomy (NCBI): domain Eukaryota; kingdom Viridiplantae; phylum Streptophyta; class Magnoliopsida; order Asterales; family Asteraceae; genus Deinandra; species Deinandra increscens. Next base: position 105,350,767 of record JBCNJP010000010.1, on the reverse strand, counting down.
TGGTCGGCCCGTGCTGAGATAAGTTATCTATTTGTTTCCGCGTGTTTTGATACGGGCGGCCGGTCACACACCTTCCCCGCGACGGAGGTGTGACAATATACATTTTCCTTACGATTCTATATTTGATTCTTCTCTTTCTCATTGTTTGGCTAAGCAGTTCCATGTAATTTTCAAAATCAATTGTTTCGACATAGCATAATGTGTTCGAAATTATTTTATTTTAACCTCTCTTTATGAATATGCAATTAAATCTAAATAAAATATACTTTTTAGGGGTGTGCAAGAATCCGAAAAAACCGACTCGAAACCAAAATAACCAAAAATACCAAACCGAAAAAACCGAATCCAAATAGAAACTGACGGTTGAATTGAACTTTTCTAAAATTCGAAATTTCGGATCGGTTTCGGTTTTAGCTAAAAAGAAAATCTGGAAAAAACGAACCAATCCATATAATAATTGAAGGGTTTCAATTTAAAATTTTATTTATAATCATTAATTAGGATCTTTGAGTCTTTGTGATTAGATCATTATGCAACTTTATTTTTGTTTGAATGTCGTTTGAGTGTAATCTTTAATAATTTGTTTGATTTTGTATTGTTATGCAACATTATGGATCATTGAGTCTTTAATATTAAATCGTTAAGGATTTGTTTGAATGTATTTGTTTGAATGTATTTGTTTGAGATTGGATCATTTTGCAACGTTATGGATTTTAAGTTTTATTTTGAATGCTATTAGTAGTCAATTAATCTATAATTAAAAAATAAGTAGACCCAAATTTAATATTATTAGTTTTTTTTCAACCCAAAAGTTCATATGGATTTGAATCCGAAAAAACCGAATCCAAACCGTAAAAAACCGAAAACAAAAATCCGTGAAACCGAAAAAACCGAATCAAAATGGATTTGAAAATTGTAAAAACCGAATTTCGGTTTTGGATTCGGTTTTAGCCAAAATCCGATCCAAACCGATCTATACACACCCCTAATAATTTTATATCGATTCTAGTCTAACGCATAATGCGCGACACGTATTTGAGCCTACCATAAAACATATATAAAACATTGCCCATTCTACTCAGACACCCCAAAATTCCAATTTAACACCCTAAAACTGCCCCGGTTTGATCATACAGCCCCGGTTTGAATAAAGACAAAGTAAACAGCCCCTGTTTGATTAAACAGCCCTGGTTTAGGTTTTTTTTTCTCATGATTCTTTTAACTTTAATCTATAAAAAAATCACGATTATTTTTCACGGTTTTATTTTTTCCACGATTCTTTTAACTTTCAATACATTTATTTTTCATCAATTTTTTTTTAATAAAGAACAAACCGGGGCGGTTTGAGCTATAAGTCCCGGTTTACTTTTTGATCAAACCTTGTTTTCCGAAAACTGTATCAATCTGGCGATTTTGTTTTATTCAAACCACCCCTGTTTGATCTAGGGGTGTTCACGGTTTGGTTTGAAACCATGAAACCGTTCAAACCGGTTAATGGTTTGGCTTCGCGGTCGGTTTTATTTTTTACGGTTTGGTTTGCGGTTTTGGATTTCTCAAACCGTAACGAACGGTTTGGCTTGCGGTTTCAAAATTCTCAAACCGTATAAAACCAAACCGGACCGTATAATAAATTATATTTAACTTTTATATTATATATATTTAACTTATATCATATAAGATTTAGCTAAACTTTGAACTTGTTAAAAGAAGTACCCCATATAATTAAACTCTCGATATCTTTTTTTCAAGCTTTCATTTCATAACTTTCACAACATAGCAGCTTATGACCACTTTGACCATGTATTCTCGCAGCTTGTTATGTTTCGACTTCTTAATTCTCATACGGCCGCACATCTATTATGTGTTTTGGCAACTATTATTTTGTTGTTTGATAACTTATATCTTGGATATTTTAAAATAATTTCAAAGAACTAGTACTTGGTAACTTTGTTTGTGGTAAATAATATATTTAGTCTTTATTTTTATACATTTTATAGTTTGTTTTGCACCAACTTTTTAAGGCCCAAAACACTAAACCGCGAAACCAAACCGAAGCCAAACCGTTGGTAATGGTTCGGTTTGGTTCGGTTTTAAATTTTTACGGTTCGGGTTCGGTTTACAATATTAAAAAACCGTAGCTAACGGTTTGGGTTCGGTTTGACCTAAAAACCGTCAAAACCGGACCGTGAACACCCTTAGTTTGATCAAACAGCCCCGGTTTGAAGTGTGAATTTTGAAAGAATGTGTCTAATAGTTGGTCCTAAAACATATATAGAAGAAAACTAGATGCAAAATAAGCCACAACATGATGTTACGTTTACGTGCAAATTAGTTCACTTAATTCATCAAATTTCTCAAAATTAAACACAAATCAGAATCAAAGATTCCCAAATTAGATGCCCAAATCCGTCTCCGGTTCACAGATCATCATGGCAGCCCCTTCGTCCTCATCCCCTCCTCCATATTACGCCACCATAACAATCATCACTCTCTTATTAACCTTCACTTGTACCATAACTCCAAACGTACAAGCTCTTAAAGCACCCATTCTTCCACAAGACCTGCTTCCACTTCTACCCCCACAAATTTCATGGCCTATTCTCCGTTCCCTCCGATCCGCCACCGATATCTTGCCCACCTTCGTCGGCGCCGTTTCTGTATCGAACAATTCCGATGTGAATTGGAAAGGGTCTTGTTTTTATGAAAATATTGCCTGGTTGGAGCTTCATAACAAAACTGGCAGTGAATTTGGTGGTGGCACTCTTCATATCAAGGTCCATTAATCATATTTGTTGATGATTTATTTTGGGCAGTTTTGGTATTTTTGATCTGTCTGCCATGTGTTAGTAAATTTAGTGTCATGATTATCTTTTGAGCATAATTGGATTAGCTTAAGATGAAAAGAGAATTTAGAATAAACATTTACATGAGTTAAGAAGGAGAAGTTCTGATATTTGGAACCATGGAGCTCTAAGAGTTCTTAGAGGCAGATTTGCTTCAAGAATGAAAAATTACTTGAAAATAAGCTTGAGTAGTAACTGAAAGCATTGGTAACAACTATTGAATCATCTGTAGTAACTTTGTTCATAAGCAGGCAAGCAACATTTGTCTTCGGTAGCGACTATTGAGTTCGGTAGCTTACTGCAGCAGCAATAGGAACTTTGTATAGAATTGGTAATCTTGATAAAGTTGCTACTCACATAAAAGAATATCTTGGTCTTGAGAATTACTTTCTCTTATCTCATGGAAGATTTCGGTACATCCAAAATACTTTAATGTGAAAGTGCTCTAAAGGACACAACTCAGAAAGGCTATCGAGGAAGAAAAGATCTTAAAATCTACAACTTGTGGGTTATTGGTTTATTGATTCTTGAATGATGCTGATAAAAGTTTTTGTTTTTTATTTTTATAGTTTTTCTAGTTTAGAGGTAAAATGTATAGGGTTTCTTGATAGTTTGTACACATTTTCTTGAATAATAGATCCTTTACTTTGAGCACTTTTTGATATTTTGATCATGTTTAGCATGTAGAAATTCATAACTTGATAGTTTTTTTTTTTTTGTATGAGCTTATGCACATGATCTTGATTAATTGATCCTTTATTTAGGGAAGTTTTGGTTGTTTGATTTAGGTTTTAAGATTTTTCCCTTTAGCTCTTCCTGGATAGAATTTCTGAATCATGGTATCCCTCTCAGATCAGACTATTTCGTGGGTATACAAAATCTCTGAATCGGATAAGACAGAAATATCCTCAAGAACAAGATGTTTAGATTAGGTGAAAACAGGTTGCAGGCCAAATGAATTCCCATATCTATAGGGATTAACCATTCTAATTCTTTGTGAAAGAGTACAACTGATGATGGTTATAAGTTCTAACTGTTTTACACAATTACATAAGTAGGAAGCCTTGAGTAGTATCTTTATCTGATTACCAAAGTTGCAACTGATGAACAAATTTGCTACCGATGTTCAAGTTTGTTACCTAATGACCAAAGTTGCTACCACTGTTGTATTTTGCTACTGCTGTAGTAGTTGCCACCAAAAATGATATTTACTGCTGATTAACAAAGGGCATAGACTCCCACCAGGGTGCCGCCACAAACCCCGCAATGGGGTGGTGCTCCTTGGGACCCCCCATGGTTTAGGGGTTCGTCCCTAAGAACACTTATAGATCCTATTGTTCCAAAAGCAGAGCATTCTTGGATGAGTGTGGACTCAACACCTCCTAACTCATATAAATGTTTATTCTAATTCCTCATTTGTCTCGAGCAAATTCAGTTATACTAAAATGACATTGATGAACATTTGATCAGTTGGCATGTCGGGTTCTTGGTTTCTTGAATTGCTGCTAATAAAGTTTTTTTGGTAGTTTTTCTGGTTTAGAGGTTAAATGCATAGGTTTTCTTGAAGTATGTTAGTGTAGAAATTCACACCTTGATATATGCGCTTATACACATTTCTTGATTAATTGATCCTTAACTTCGGGAAGTTTTGGTTGTTTGGTCCATCTGGCACGTGGGTTATTGGTTTCTTGATTCTTGAATTGCTGCTGATAAAGTTTTTTTTTGGTAGTTTTTCTGGTTCAGAGGTTAAATGTACAGGATTTCTTGAAGTATGTTACTGTAGAAATTCACACCTTGATAGTTTTTGACTTGTTATATGTGCTTATACACATTTTCTTGATTAATTGGTCCTTTATTTAGGGAAGTTTTTGGTTGTTCGATGACTCGATCCATATGGCATGTCGGTTATTGGTTTCTTGATTCTTTAATTGCTGCTGATAAAGTTTTTTTGGGTATGGTTTTTCTAGTTTAGATATTAAGTATTCAGGATTTGTTGAAGTATGTTATTGTAGAAATTCACATCTTGATAGTTTATTTTTTTTGCTTTCTTTTATGCTATAATCTAGTTTTCTTGATTAATATGCTAGTGATTTTTGTCTTATGATACATTTGTGTTGTGGGTTATTGGTTTCTTGAATCTCTAACCATATTATTATGATTAATTGATATATATTTAGGATAAAGTTTATATTTTGACCTGTTTGAAAGTAAGGTTGTTGGCTTATTGATCCTTTTAAGTATCATATGATTCTTGAATTGCTGCATAGAACTTTTATAATCCTGTTCTGATTAAGGATTTAAAAGCTTTTCTTGAAGTATGAACCATAAAAATTTACACTTAATCACATCATCACAACTGCAAGAAACATCAAAATGAATGTGTTATTTGTGTGGTTTAACAATTTGCATACATAACAATGTAACATGTATTGATTCTATAATATAAAAAGTGAATTTAGTTTAATCATGCAATATGAACAAACATAACCCCTTTATAGCATAAAACTTACAAGAATCTTGACAACTAAATGGCAAAACACGAAAACTATCCTTAATTGTCTAAGGGGGTGTTTGAATGCACATTTTCAAACCGATTATCGCGACTTGAAGAATAAGAATTAAATAACTAATTGACAAACATTAAGGGTGTAGGTTAACTATACATGATATCTCAACACTAGCTTTCTTACAACAATCTCTTCTTTTAGGTAAGCAACGCGCATAGTTGGACATGTATGGATCTTTACATCTTTGCTACTCCGTATCGTGTAAAGTGGGATTATTATTTCCTATCCCGGGAACATAAAGTTGAGTTTGATGAGTGGGAAGGAAAAGCCGAATATGAATATGTAAGTTGTTATAATCTTTCAACATTTTTAATCCATTTATACTCAATATTACCCCTTAGGTTTTTCATTCTTGAAGGTTAAAAATAAAGGCGTTGCTATTTTTCTTCTGGAAGCGGGAATGTTAGGGACCCTACAAGCATTATGGGAAGTATTCCCATTGTTTACGAATACGGGTTGGGGCGAGAATGCAAACCTTGCTTTTCTTGAAAAGAATATGGGAGCTAAATTTGAAGAACGATCAGGGCCATGGGTTACAGAAGTTAGCATAGATGATATACAATCTGGGGACTTTCTTGCAATATCAAAGATCCGTGGGTTATGGGGCGGGTTTGAGACGCTTGAGAAATGGGCATCCGGGGCATATGCGGGTCACTCAGCGGTTTGCTTACGAGATTCTGAAGGAAAGTTATGGGTCGGAGAATCAGGACATGAAGATGAAGAGGTAATACAACAATATATTCCAAAAAAGCGCTAGTTGCTTGGGCCACAAACAAGTCAAATTTTTTAGATTTAAAGTCCAGGCATAAATACAAGCTTGTATGATATAAAGAGTCACGTTCGAATACCAAACCGACTTGAATTTTCGTTGAGCTTTTAAAGTCCAGGCATAAATACCCTATTTTGTAATTCTTTGTATGGATAAGGTATTTGGACTTTGGAGGTCACTCATGTTAAACCTTTTCATTAGGTTATCATATAGTGAATTTGAAACTACTTTTTATGCCACCCAAGCATGCATCTGGTTTCATTTATACCAATATTAGCCAAAAACATGTAAAGGAGAAAATGCCCTTTTTGAAAAATTGAAAAGGGGAAAATAAAACCTTGTATGGGCTACCTAATTGAAAAAAAAGTTGAATACTTGGGTGGCCACCATACACATTATCCTTTTTAGTAGTTTAAAAATACAAAATAAAAATTATTTTAAGGTGGCAACACATATCTTTATTATGTTTAAAACCTTGAATCCACCGGTATACCTATATGTTGATTGTTAATATTCATTTTTATTTGATTCGAAACATAGCTATAGATAATTTCAGGCTATTTTACTTGGCTATTCAATCTTATTATCTTGTTATGCATGCTTTCGCTTAAATTTATTTAAGTTCATGAACTGAATTTGTTTGTGTTTTTGTTCTAGGGTCAAAACCTTATTGCTGTGTTACCATGGGATGAATGGTGGAACTATGAGCTCACAGTTGACAACACAAATCCACATATTGCATTGCTTCCTTTGCATCCTGAACTTAGGGCTAAGTTTAATGAAACGGCTGCATGGGAGTATGCAAAAAGCATGATAGGAAAACCGTATGGTTATCATAATTTAATATTTAGCTGGATTGACACTGTTGATGGAAACTATCCACCGCCACTTGATGCTCATCTGGTAATGTTGTCGAAACCGTTTCCAAAATTTCGATCATTAGACCACTTTTTTAGAGGTGGTAAGATTGGCGGGTCCAATGGGGCACATCGAGTAACATGTCAAAACGGGTTTGGTCGTTTTTCAACATGTTTGACCGGCAGACCGGATCGACCCATTCCCCTTTTAGCTATGTTTTTATTCAACCCATTTGGTGTGTTTGACATAAAACACAACTGAAATAGACCAAATAAAAAGTAAGGGGATTGAGATTGAGATTGCCACCTCTATTCATTTTTGTTTTTGCCTCACTTATGATATAGTATTTTAAAAATGTCTTTAATCTTATCAACATTCTTTATAGAGAAATATTTTGTTTTGACAACTTAACATTTCTGACTTGTTAGTCTCATTTACATGGTGCGAGAATAAGATGTTATTGGGGTCCCAATTTATTTGAATCATTGTCTTTTTCCAGTGTTTCTATGGTTATATGAGCCCTTGGATAAAACCATAAAACTTCTAGCTTATAGTTAGATGGGATCCACAAAATGGAATATTTGAGGCAAACGATATACAGTATTTAATTATACAAGTGTAATGTATTTCTAATCATGGATATAGGTTGCTTCTGTTATGACTGTTTGGAACCAATTACAACCTGCATATGCAGCAAACATATGGAATGAAGCCCTGAATAAGCGGCTTGGTACTGAGGTTTGTCTCGGGATTTCTTGATTTTTTTTCTACAATTTGAATTCGGTTTTTTAGGGTCGACAATCGCACATGAACATATAAATCAAAACACACAAAGGTTTAGTGAGTGTTGGGATGTGCGTTTAAACTAATTATTGCTACTTGAAGACTCAATTATCAGTTTTAGTAGAAGTGGCAAAATAAGTTTTTTTGTATGGCTGGGGTGGTTTCACCTGCAAACACGTGTTTTATAATATCGTATTAATATGTTTACAAAAATCAAATTGTTATTATATTAAACTAAATGTTCTAGTAAAATAATTTTTGAGGTTGTATGCATTTTTTTAACAGCAATTCCTAGATTTTCTAGGATAAATACACCACAACTTGCAACTTGCAGGATTTGTACCCCCAACTTTTGGGTTGTGGGGCACACCACTTAACCACCAAGATGTCCCTTGAGGACGGAGGTTGTATGCATTTAAAGTACACTTTGGACAACGTTCAACCCGTTTGACCTATCTGACCCTTTCATTTTTTTTAATAAATTCTGTGATTTGACCTGTTTGAGAGAAAGAAAAAAAAAACTAAATTGACCCATTAATTTGTTAACAAGTCGAACTTGACATCTCTAAGTTTGAGTATTTGATGAAAAATTGGATTCTGATTTTATATCTTGATATTTCGGTGGCCAAAATAATTACATTTGGAGAAGCAGGTACACGATTGTTTTAGAGAAAACTGATTATATAGATGATGTGTATTTACCCAACTCTCTTTTAACTTTGATCAGGTTTTCTGATCTTTCAAGATGCAAACATTTAACTATCTCAAATTTTAGTCTTTAATAGTGGGTCCTTCTTACAGGGTCTTGACCTTCCTGAAATTTTGGTTGAAGTTGAAAGGCGCGGTTCATCTTTTGCAAAGTTATTAACAATTCCCGAACAGGATGACTGGATATACGTTGATGGAAAATCAACCTCATGTGTTGCTTTCATCCTTGAAATGTATAAAGAAGCAGGACTCTTTGGTGATCTTGCAAATGAGATTCAAGTTACTGAGTTCACTGTAAGTTTTTCCTATTTTGCAACTACCCATTTGGTTTTCAGTATAAATTTCCTAAATTTATTAGCAAGTTTCTCCAAGATCTACAAATTGGGTATCTGGATTTCAATAAAAAGTTACTGCATTTACAGTAGGTTTTGTTTCAAGATCTGCTAATAGCCATCTGGGTTTCAAAAGAAAGTTGTTGAACTTACAGCAAGTCTTTCCAAGATTTGCAAATACCCATCTGGGTTTCACTTAGTTATATCTTTCTAGGCAGAAAATGAGCGGGCCCAGCAGGTTGGGCCGCCCGTGAACCCTTTTTTCCTCTTTTCTTTAGTTTTACAAATTGGGTATCTGGATTTCAATAAAAATGGGCTGCTAAAATCTGAAATCTTGCAAGATTTTAAATCAATAACTGTACACATTAAATCGTGTTTCTTTTGTTTGTTAATATTTTGGGACGGAGGGAAACATTTTACCAAATATGGCACGTAATAAACAAAGAATAACCCGAATCAACCCGTTTGACTTTGGCACCTCTAATATAATTTTAACGGACACCTATGCAGATAAAGGATGCGTACACACTCAATTTCTTCGAAAACAACATGACCCGCCTACCAAAATGGTGCAATGATGGGGACACCGTAAAGCTTCCATTTTGTCAAATTACTGGAAAGTATCGAATGGAGTTGCCTGGATACAATACTATTGAACCATACTCACATATGGCTGAAAATTGCCCGTCAATGCCCCCGGATTATTTCAGACCAAAATATTGCTGATTAGTAGTAACAAGTAGGAACACTATAATAATTTAGTAATAATGTGCATAATAATTTAGTAGCAAGTTGTGTATATGTACTCGATCGGTTAGGAGTCATGTAGTTTGCAATGTATTAGAGTGTTGGGTTGAATTTCAGTAAATCAGTTACAAGATTGTTCATCATGTGTGTGTTTTTGACACACATCAACTGTCTGATGCAAATATATGTTTCAATAAATGGATTGTGGTATATTTGTAAAGTTTGGTATATTCATGTGTGTTATTGAAAGATCATTTCTTGATAACTATAGCAGCAGATGTTTTTCTTATTATTCTTCAGTCTTCATATGAGTTTTCTGATGATCAATGATCTCACTGGAACTGGATTTGGTGACATTATGATGATGGGTCAGTTTGGAAATGGCCTTGGGTTGAGTATATGAAATCAAGTATTTAGAAACTGTAGATGTATGGATGATTTTCTTCCTCTTACTATAGAGGTGTTAGGGTTGACCCATTCTGTACACTTTAGATGAGTCTATCATCAGTTGTTGACAATAGAGATGTTTAGTTTATTAGGACTATCCAGTCTTAAATACCACCAATGTGTTTTGGCCTCTTAGCTATGGATGAAAGGGCAAATCCCACCTCACCTTAACTACTCACACCCTCCAAACCTAAAGGATATAAAACAAAGTTGTGACATTTTAAAACAATATATAGATCATTTGCAGAAAGTTAATAGCCTAGCAAAATGATAAGAACAAGAAATAGGGCTTTAAATAAACTGAAACGAACAAAGCATTTGTTCTTGTTTATTTGCTTAGCATTGAATTTGCTTACAAACACATAACCGAAAATAAATTCTTGTTAATGTTCGTTCATTAAAAAATTGAATTTGTTCATGAACAGTTTACTGATACAAACGAGCATATATTATTTTAGAAAATAAAAGTTAACATTATTTATCTCAACCATTAGACATAACCGTCTTAAATAAATATAAGGTTAAGCACTTGATATAACAAGCATAAACATAATTACCCAAAACAAGAAGAAAAAAACATTTAATGAATGAACATTAACAAAAATAATTTGAGTAGTAGTTATTAGATTTTCTAGGATAAATGCATCACACACATGAGGATTACACCTCATCCTTTTAGTAGTGAAATAATGTAAACCTGATATATTATCGAACGTTTACGAATTGTGTTCGTTTATTTAACCAATTGAACATAATCCTTATTCATATATGTTAATTTATTGACCAAACCAACATAAAAGAATTTTCTATCAAACATTTGACAAATCGTTTAGACGTTTAGTATATATTTGGTTAGTTGCCACTTAGATTGGAGTGTAGTGATAAGAGACAATGTCCTTTCTAATGAAGACTTATATTTAAAACTTGAAAATGATGTATTTGTTCAGTAATTTAACCGATAAAAAATATATATTCGGTTACTTTAGAGTGTAGTTCAAACCCAAATATAACATATGCCAACAAGATGTTTGTTTAAATTCTGGCAATTGTAACTTGTAAGTTGTAAATGTGAATGAAATGCTGTCCAATTTTGGACCCCGGATACTTTTACAATCCGGAAGCAATCCCCTCTTCTCCATATTCAAACCTCCAAAAAACTCACCACTCGCCATCATCAATCTTTCAAAAACCCCAACTCGAACCCTAACCCTAGCAATGGCGACCCTTTCTGATCCGGATACCCGAAGACCCACGTGCCAATCTTGTTCGAAACCCACCCGAGTCTGTTTCTGCAACCGATTCAAAACCCCAGTTCTTGAAAACTCCATAGCCGTCACACTTCTCCAGCACCATTTGGAGAAGAAACACCCCCTAAATTCAGCAAAAATCGCAACTTTAGGCCTCAAGAACGTCAATCTTGTGTATGTTTCAGATGTTATCTCACAAGCCCACTTCGATTTACACTTTCTTGAACCAAATCTTGATCTGGGTCATCAAGATTCAGCCGAAAATCACAAAAAGATTCAACCTTTACACTCTGATATGAGTTTCACCATTGAAAAAAGGGGTGTCCATGTCATCAACCAAGATTTTGATCAGCTTCTGACTGACCCATCTGGGGTTAATGGGTTCACTGTTAGAAAGATTAAAAAACAGATTGATGGCACCAACATTCAAGAATTCAAAATGGTGGTTCCTCCAGGGTCAATTCTTTTGTTCCCAAGTGAGAATTCGATTGGGATCGAAGATGTCGATTTTGATGTCAAGAACTTGATTGTGTTAGATGGAACTTGGGCTAAAGCAACTAGAATGTACAAAGAGAATCCATGGTTGAAACTTTTGCCACATTTGAAATTGGATATTGGGAGGTTGAGCTTATATGGTGAAGTGAGGCGGCAACCGAAAGCGAGATGCTTGTCATCCATTGAGAGCATTGTGTATGCACTCAAGGCAATTGGGGAAGATGATCATCATGGGTTGGATGGTTTGTTGGATGTTTTTGAGTCTATGGTTGGAGATCAAAGGAGATGCATGAATGAAAGATTGGAGTTTGAAAACAACACTAAATGATAAATCCATTTGAAATATGATGAGATTGTAGTTTCACATGTTTATCATTCAAAGAATTGTTTCCTTTTATCTTACTGGTTTATATGGTAACAGTTCTCAACCTAAACTTTATGAATGATTGTTTCTTTTTAATATGTTATCACACATCAATTGTGTTAAATTAATTAAAAGAATGAATATGAACACATATAACATATATTATGAATTCATTAACATTAGTCAATTTACATTCATTTATGTTCACTTGTATACATCTTTTTGTTTATTTTTCTTTGAGGTATTATTAGGTGGCACATCATTCATATGTTTTTTAAGTTTGTATTTGTTTAATCTGTTTGTTTTAGTGTTACTGTTTGTTCATTTGTTTTGTTTGGTTGAAAATAATAAAACAAATATGAAAATGCATACGTTTGTTCATTTGTTTGGTTGAAAATAAACAAACAAATATGAAAATGCATACGTTTGCATTCGTTCAATTCATTTATAGATGTATACTTAACACAAATAAGTTGACAAAACCATCATTTATTGTTATAAATACGGTTCACTTAAAAAACATCATTTTTTCATATGGTACTTCATATTTGTCAAGGGTATAACCAATATTGCAGAAATCGCGATTAATTGCTTGGCGGTCCCCACCATCTAGGATTAATGGTTTAACGGTGAGTTGGTTAACAACGGTCCTTGACGGTCTTGGCGGCCTTGATGGTTAGCCAATTTGTTTAATAAAAAAAAACTTAAAAAATTCTCAAATATCTTTTTCTAGCGTTTATTAGAAGAGAAAGTAATGTTTGAAGATGAGTACGAGTCGGATGGAGTCCAAATATTAGAATCACTCTGAGAATGTTAAAAAAAGATGACAATTTAAGTATGGTGTTTGTTTTTTGGGAATATTAAACGTATTACACTTTAATATTGTAGCTTTTTTTTTACTCAAACGTTTATATAAGTACTAGTTTATTACTTTTTAAAGGTTATTTACTTATTAACTATACTAGGATATTGTCATGTTGGAATATGTACATGTTTATATATATTTTTTTGTAATAATTTAGGGTCTCTGATTAATCGTTGATTAATTACGATTAATTCGATTAATCGCTTAACACCAGTCGACCGTCGAGCTACCGCCAAACGATTTCTGCAACCTTGGGTATAACACGTTGAATGGATGTATCGTATATTACACCTATATATTTATTCATATTAAAATATATCAATCGTAACAGACATTTTTAAGAGCTAAATCTTCTCTAAATCATTTCCTGTGTTTATAACATCATCAACATAAATTAGTGTCATGAATTGTGAAGTCCCACTTCTAAAAATAAACAAAGAATAATTAGCCTTTGCTTGTTTGAAACAAAATATATGTATATATACACGATTAATTAATTAATTTAATGTTAAACTTAAGTTTTTAATTATTAGGGTGGAGGAAATGCATCCTGTCCCCTCTCGAATTTTATCTTTTCAACACCGATCTCAAAGTAACAAAGTGTCTTTCTCCCTCTTTCGATCCTCCCAATCCCATAAATTTTTATTTAAATCATGATGGTAATCTCGACTACTCTCTCATTTCTATAAGCTCTTCTCTCTCGGCCAACCCTCAGTTTATGCTTTTCAACTCATTTTGAGCTCTCCTCTCCACGTCAATCCTAGATTCATGATTTTCAACACATCCCGAGCCATCCTCTCCACGTCAAGCCTAGATTCATGCTTCTCAAGCCGCTCCAAGTTCTCTTCTAGTCTACACACCAGCTCTAGAATCCTGCTTTTCAATATGTCCCGAGCTCTTCTCTCCATGTCAACCCTAGATTTGTACTTTTCAACCCGCCACGTGTTCTCCTCTCTGCCTCAAGCCTAGATTCGTGGTTTTCAACCCGTCCTAAACTCCTTCACCCTTGAAAGTATAATTCTTAATGTTTGAATAAGCAATAATCACCAAATAGACACATCATTCCGTTTGTCTTGTCTTTTTTCTTCCCGAAAACACCTTCGTATCATCTTCTTCATCAATACGGGAGCGAATCTAGGTTAATGTGACCGGGTTCACCGAAACCCACCGGGTTTTTGAATTTTTTTTACAATTAAGAAAACAAAAATTAGACCTATTTTTTAAATTGGGGTTTTTTATACCAACTAAAAAAACAGACGCAGCCTCCCTCCCTCCCTCACTCCCTCTCTCGTTTTTCCGGCCACCACAGTCCGCTCCGCCGCCCGCCGCTCCGCCGCCCGCCGCCGCAGACCCCTCCCTCGACTCTCATTCTACACGGTGTCGGCGATATTTGGTAATTTCTACCCTAATTGCTTTAAATCTTTGTTGATTTCATCAATTTCTAGCCCTAATTGCTTCTAATTTTTGTTCACTTCATCAATTTCTAGCTTGTTGTTCTAGTCCTTTGTTTACAACTTCATCGATTTCCACTTTCCTTTGTTTTCTCCTTGATTGTTTTTACCCGATATTATCAATCAATATATTCATATTGTTAATGAATTTGTGAAATTCTGAATTGGGAGCTAGTTTTTGGAGTTAGTTTTCTCCACACCTCTACTAATGCTCACACTTATTTCACGGCGGCGCCACCACCTACCGCCGGTCATCTTTATTTCCCGCCAACTAACAAGCTCCCATTTCGAAGACGACCCACCTTTCTCCCCAATCCTCAAAACCCCCAAACCCCAAAATCAAGAAACCCACAATCCGAAAAAGAAAAAACCCAAAGAAGATGGGTCAAAGAACAAACCCCAAAACCTTTTCCCTGTAAAATCCGATTTACCCTTTGATTTCAGATACTCTTACTCTGAAACCAACCCCTCCGTTGAGCCAATCGGGTACCGGGAAACACCCAAGTTCTCTCCTTTTGGGCCGGGTCGTCTTGACCGGAAATGGACCGGCACGGCGGCTCCGTCGCAGCAGGCGGTGGATATGAGCAAAGTTGAAGAAGAGAGGGTTGCGATTCTTGGGGAACCGTTATCGGAGGATGAAGTATCGGAGCTAGTTGAGCGGTATCGGCATAGTGATTGCTCTCGCCAAATCAATTTGGGTAAAATCTTGGATCTTTAATGCTATAATGCTGCAATTTAGTTACATGTTCTTGTAGAAAAAACAATCTTTATGTAATTGGCTTAAAGAAGATGAATTTGTTGATATAAGCGTTGATATATTTTGCCATCTTGGTGCATATAGGATATAGGGGCTGTTTGGTTCAATCTGTTTCATTAGGTGCTTCATTAGGTACTAGATGAATAAGTGTCTGGATGGTAAAGACTTGTGTAAAGGGTTGGATGAATAAGACATGTATTAACTTTTAAGGTAAATCCTTTACTGATTCAGACATTTTTTTTATTAAGAGTTCCAAACAAACAGTATGTATCTGTGCGATTTCAGACAATTTACCATTCAGACCTCATTAAGAGGTAAACCAAACAGCCCCTTACTTGAATAAGAGGTGTTTGGACTTTGGACTTTGGACATAGGTATTACAATAATCAACATATTACCTAACTATTGAAATCTAGTTATTTCGACCATTAGTCATAGTTGTCAAAGGCACAATGCGCACTCAAGGTGCAATGAGTGAGCCTTGGGCCTGGGCACATGATGCTTAATATAAGCAAGGCGTAGAGCATAAACACCATTTTTCGGGGTTTTGGACATCTTTCATGACGTAAAAACTATGTAGCGCCTCACGTTTTTTAAAACCAAGATTGAAACTAGAGGAGACATTCGATCAAATTTTAAGGCTTTCAATTATCTATAACCACATGTGATTAATGAAACCTTTGATGTGTTAGGAAAGGGTGGGGTTACTCACAACATGATTGATGACATCCATAACCATTGGAAAAAAGCCGAAGCAGTGAGGATCAAATGCTTAGGGGTCCCAACTCTTGACATGGACAACGTGTGTTTTCATCTTGAGGTTTGAATTGATGTTTCATTTACTCAAAGGTGGCAATTTTGACCCATTTAAATTGGTCAAATAGGTCACACAGGTTGAAAGTTGTCTAAAGTGTAATATTAATCCATACAGCCTCCTAAATCGTTTTTTGCAGAAAACTAGATTATTATTGTAGTAATATATAATTTTGTTGTCATAGTTTTTTTACTTAGAGGTGTCAGTTTCAGCCAGTTCACTTATATACAGGTTGACTCAATTATTTTTCTCTAACAGCTTATTGTTAATGCATGCAACTACTATATCATGTTATTCAGAAATTTTTTGATAATATATTTTAATTGTAGTTCTTTTACTTAAAGATGATCGTTTTGACCCATTTAGTTATGTATGGGTTGACTAAGGTTATCTATAATTTCTATGGGATCCAGTGAGTCAAACGGTCGAAAGTCGCCAAATTTGGTATTGTTGATGCATACAAATATACAAACCTACTAAATTCTGCTTTGTTTTAGAAATTTAGTAATCCTATATATATAACAAATTGACCAAAAAGTGTTTCACATCAACCTGACCCGTTACTCAACCTGAACTTTTTTATGCATGTACTTTTGCTTGGCCGGGTCTTTTAAAAACGCTCTTAGTTGATTGGTTTGTAGAAATTTGCAGGATAAATCTGGTGGGAAGATTATATACCGCCAAAAAAATATCCTGCTATTGTATCGGGGACGAAACTACAACCCTAAAGATGGGCCTGTTATTCCTTTAATGCTATGGAAGCCATATCCACCGATTTATCCTAAGCTTATAAAGAATGTTGCTGACGGGTTGACGTTTGAAGAAACAAAAGAAATGCGGAACCGAGGACTCAATTCTCCACCCGTCATGAAACTAAGTACGTGATTTTTATCTTCTCGTTGGTTTGGTTAACAAATATCTTGGATAAATACCTGTCAACTGTCATAAAGTGATAAAACAAAGTATGTAACTAATTTTAGATAGGTTTCTAACCCCCTTAAGGCCACCCCTTTAGCGCAATTTTAGCAGGGTATTGGTGGGATCTTGCGAGTTTGACATTGAGTTTTACATTTCTTGTGCAGCAAGAAACGGGGTGTATGTTAATGTGGTAGAGAACGTGAGAGAGGCCTTCGAAAATGAAGAGGTATTGAGGATTGATTGTGCACATGTGGGTATGAGTGACTGCAAAAGGATTGCTGTGAAGCTAAGGGTATGTGTTCTCCACTCAAACTTGTGGTAAAAGTTTTGATTTTTATGTTTCTTGGAACACAAGTTTAGTAATATCTGTATCCTGTTGCACAGGATTTGGTACCTTGTGTCCCTATATTGTATAAAGACGAACAGATCATCATTTGGAGGAGGAAGAAAAGCATGTAAAATGTTGGTTCTTATTGTAAGAGTCAAAATCTTTTGGCATGATATTTTGACACCAATTCGTCATGGGGATGCTTGCTTTTGACATGTGATCACGTCTATACGAAGAATGACATGTTATGTTTGTTGTATTGGTGTACAAGATTGCTTCAAACCCCGGACAGCAAGAACAGGTTCATTTATTTGAGCGATAGAATGATGTTTCATCCTTACAAAAAACGGTTTTCGGGTTGTTCCTTTAGGGACACTTTTTTGCGGTTAACCATCCGGTTTTGTGAAATATAACAGTTTAATTTGGGGCAGGTTCTTCTTATATAACACGGAAACGTGCTATTAGATACCCGAAAGTTCAAATCAAATGATAGTTTATCAAAAAGATAAGACGTTTTATTTTCAAGTATTAAAGGGTTAAAAGTTCATATACTGGTGTTTATTTTCGTAAGGTTAAAAGTTCGAGTTTAATAGTTGACAATTGTGTAAATTTGTAAATGTAGATATAAGTAGATAGTGTGTTTGTCATTCTTTAAAAAAGGTCATGGAAAAATAGAAAATAAATATTAAAGTATTAAAGAGCACTGATCAATTAAATTCAATTATTACACGTATTATAATTAAAAATGAGTATATGTATTGTCTTACATATGAGATTTCCGAATGATCAATAAGAACTCGCTTGTCTTTTCTTGTGAGAACTATGAGAACCAAACTCTAATTGAGTTTATTTTGATAGCGTTAAAACTGACTCAAGAAACTCTAAATAGACACATTTAAGGTATTACTTTTGTGTTTAGTTTTTAGGGTTTATCTTTGATTTTTATCTTTATGGTTTAGCTTTTAGGGTTAGAAAAATCGATTCCCGTGGTTCTCATACAACAAAGAAGTTTTCAATTGAACCATATCTTAGATTTCTAAATCTAAGAAACGAGATTTTACCACCCCGCGCGTTGCTGCGGGGTTGAATTTGTATGCTGAACGAAAGTTAAAAAGTTAAGAGGTATAAAACGTAAAAGTCTAAAAATCCCGTGGTGAAAGTATAAAACCTATACTAAAAACGAAAGTAGAAAAGTTAAAAGTTTCGTGGCCAAAGTAGAAGACAACAAAAGTTCAAGTAAAAAACGTTAAAAAAACGAAACTTAAAAAGTTAAGGGGTAAAAAAACGTAAAATTCTAATAGTCTCGTTATGAAAGTATATAACTATAAAAGTATACTAAAAAACGAAAGTAGAAAAGTTAAAAGTTTTGTGGCTAAAGTAAAACAAAAAAAAAAACACTTTTAAAGTTAGAGGGTAGAAAACATAAAAATATGAAACATATGTGGCTAAACTATGAAAACCTAAAGTTTACTATTTCGTTAAAGAAAAAACAAAGTGTTAAAGTTTAGGGTAGAAAATATCAATATGTCAAACTCCGTTAAAGAAAAAAACAAAGTGTTAAAGTTTAGGGTAGAAAATGTCAATATGCCAAACTTCGTTAAAAAAAAACAAAAAAGAAAAACAAAGTGTTAAAATTAAGAAAAGAAAATGTCAAATTCTCAGACTCTAATGGTCAAACTATAAGAATGAAAAAGGTTACTATTCATCTCCCAAATTTTATTGTATATATATATAATATGTTTTTTTATATTATATATAATAATAAATATATTTTTTTATATTATATAGAATAATAAATATATATTTTTTTACTTTTTTAATAACCTTGATTGTTCATCGGTTCAGAAATGTAACGATGAGGCTAAGTGTAGTGGATAAAGCCCCAAATGGGGCGTTATCCGCCATGTGGACGATGACTGGACAAGGGGCTTTATGGGGCTTTATGGTGTAGTGGATAAAGCCCCTATAACGCCCCACAATCATTACTTTTAAACCCTTCTTCGGCGTTTTATCCCTAACGCCCGGGGCGAATTTGGGCACCATAACGCCCCATAACGCCCCAGCGTAGTGGGGCGGGGCGTTATATGGGGCGTTATGGGGCGTTATGGAGCCTAAAAACGCCCCATTACGAATAGCCTGAAAAGGGTGAATACGGCTACACATGCGGCTACCCTTCGGTCTAATGGCTACACCGCCCCGTATAGCGGCTAGTATAAAGCCCGCGGCTACTTCTAGGCTTCTAGCCGATGGAACAAGCAGCATTTGTGTTTTCTCTTTAGCATTTATGCAATTTGGAAGTTGTGTCACTTTTTCATTGGTTTGATCTTTTTTCTTTCTTTTTATATTTTAAAGTTTTTCTTTTAATCGTGGAAGATTTCAAAACCAACTTGAATCTTTTCACAATTATTTTTTTTGTTGTTTCAGTTTTATTTGTCTTAACTTTTTGGTTTGTTTTCTCTTTTTTCTAATTTGAGTGGACATTCATTTTATCACATTAAGGAGAACAAATAGTTTTTATGTATTATTTTCTTATTTTATTCTTGACGTCTTTTTACGTACAACAAGGACGAGCAGTTTTTTACTTATTTACTTGACGTCTTCAACGCAAACGTTCAAGAACAACTATAACCTTGATATAAAACTTTTATGAACCGCCCTGAGTATTTTTCTCAAACCCGTCCTTTAATTAATGTATTGTTTTCGTTTAATCAAATTATATAAAAAATAATAATAATAATAATGCTACCTTGAATCCTCCACCCCTCTTTTGAAGCAGGTGTTTTTTAGGTGACATGTTCTTGTTGGACTAGGCTAGTTTTGCCTAATCCACCACCCTTCAGCTTTAAAACTTGTATTTTTTAGATTGTATAAACCGTAAACCAAACGAAATTATAACTTTATAAGTAGGGCTGTTTAAAAAGCTCGTGATAGTTAGAAAGTAGCTCGCTTGAAGGTGGCTCGGTTTGTAACCGAGCCGAGCCGAGCCAGCTCGGTTTGTAAATGAGCCGAGCACGAACCAAGCAGGGCTCGGCTCATAGCGTTAGCTCACTCGGTTTTGGCTCGATTTTATTTACCTTATTTTATATTTTATATACAATATTTAAATGTGTACAAGCCCATTTTACAGGCACTCCAAACAAAATAACTTATATTTTACCCTAAAACCCTGATACAATATAAGTATACGCCATAAATCCCTAAATCCTTACGGTTTAATCTTTCTTAATTTCCGCTTTGAACATTTATCTTGTAGTTGTTACCTTGTTAGATTTGAAGTGTGGTGTATTTTGTACTTGTGTCGTGTATGTGTTCGACATTCCCTATATAAACCATAGAATGATTGTTAAACCGTTTTACTTTAATGTTTTTTCTACGATTTCCTTTTATAACCGAGACAAAACCAAACCGAGCCGAGCTTGAGCTTAATATTTCAGCTCGGTTTAGAATTCAAGCTGAGCCAAGCCCGAACCAGCCCTGACTCAGCTCGGCTCATGAACAACCCTATTAACAAATTAACAAGCAGTAAAAATGCAAAATTATACCGGATATTTTCTCCAACCATTCAACTGAAAACTTTTCCATATATACTAATTGAAAAAAAAAAATTATGTGCAACAACTAAACCTCAATTAGTATCCTAATTCCTAACCATAGATGCAGAGGATTACTCAGGAATACTATAAAGCACAGGGCTCCACGACCGTTGATGAAAGTCAAACCCTCCATCACCACCGTTAATCAGCCGAGTCAACACCTGTTCCACCGTAAGCCCCTGCATCTCCTTCATACCCAATAACTCCTCCAACTGTTTCTTCGTGATCTTTATCTTCACCTCCGTCGTCGCCCTTCCTCCGTCGGAAGACGAATTCCGGTCACCGGAACTCTCCTCCTCTCCGGCGACGTTTCTTTTCCCACTATCCCTCCGATTTTCGCCGGAAAGTAGAGAATTTTCCGGCGATGACTCCGGGGATCCCCAGTAATCGCCGCCCCAGTGGTTGCCGGAATCTTTTCTTACGCAGTTTCCCATTTGATGATTAGAATAGAATAATGAAGAAATCAGAGATTATTTGGGGATGTGGGTTTGGAGATATAATATATAGGGGTGATGATGGGTGGGTGTAGATAGATATAGGGACGGTGTATCTATAGGTTAAGAATGGGTTAGTTTTAAAAGGATATGGATTGCCACGTAGGATGATGAAAAGGGTGTCCTACCTGGCAGGTGGAAGGAGTAGAACTGGTTTGACATTATTCCTTTTCCAAACAAACTCATATTTTTATATTATGATAAAGGAAATCTTAAATGGGTTTTAAACATTTTTTATATTATAATACATATATTCTCTATATGTTACGTGCACACTATGCATAAAAGTCGTATTGTATTGTATGGCTCGTGTTCAGAGTAAATGTTTTTTGGTGTCTTCGAAGACGGTTTACGAGTCTTATCAAGCCATAAAACTTGTATATGTTTGGTCGAATTGCACCATACGACTAAAGATAGCTTTTGTTGTTTGGCTAATGCTCTGTTTGACAATTGAGTTTCCTTCAGAGCGAGTCAGAGATTTTAAAATTTGAAAAGAGTCAACAGGCTTTAAAGCATGGATCGGCTCCAAATGACTGAGTCAGACGTATTTTAGGATAAAACAAACACGCTGACTGCTGATCAGGCCAGGAGTCAACTTTTATTTGACCTAGTAAGTGGTTATCAAACAACCCATAAAACTCATACGAGTTGTATTGTATAGTACGACTTGTATTCAAGGTGTGGGAGTAACAAATCCCTTTAAGCATCTTCAACATGTTTTCGTACATTTTAAGTTTTAGCTCTGGATGTGAGAATAGTTTTAGTTTTAACTATGGATGTTAGAAGAACTTTATAGTTTAAAGTGTTTAGTCGTGAAAATTTTATAACATTATTCAGTCAGATACCAACAATTAAGTCGTGAACAACAAAATAAGCGATATTTGTTGATATGAAGAGTCTAAGAGTCTATTTGTCATTATATACTATAAGCGGACTTTATCTAATGTGATAGAGTCTCTAAGGAGATGATTATGACACTTGAGACAAATCACATATGGTGAGCCAGACTTACCAGACCTTGTTAAAAACGACGAGTTTCTAAAGAGACGATTAAGACGTCTTAAAAATACTCACATCCATCACGTATACAAAAATTGTTAGGGCGTAAGAAATGTTTAACTTTATATATCAATAGTATATTTTAGAATTCTTCACCATATCAAAATAAAATTTTTATAACTAGTTTAATAAATAAGCTTGTTTGGATAAGAGGAATTTCATTTAGAAATGATCTTGAGATTTGAAAAATCTTCCATAATAAAAATCAAAGATGTAAGATTTTAATACATAAAAAGCTAAATTGAGGTGCTATTGGATATAATCCAAGTCATTATATCAACCAATAATTTAGATAATTTATATGCAAAGTAAACATGGGTGGTGGGGAAAGATGTGCAAATAAAATATTATATTAAATTAGATGCTAAACACAATATAGTATTCATCACTTAATATTTTACTCGTAAATAATAAAATAATCAATTTAATAATGGATTATTATAAAATCAAGTCAAAATAATCACATAATTGATTTTAAAATCATAACAAACATTTTGGTTTGGCCTAAAAGCCGGCCTAACGGTCGAACCGGATATTCTGTAAGTGTGAAAGGATGTAAAGAATCGGATCTCTCAAGTGTGAACACGAATATGGTCATTTGATCCTTTCTATAGGGTGTGGTTGTTGGCATGTAACTCACAAAACCAAACATATATATACCTTTTTTCTCTATTCCACTTCATTTAAATTTTATTTTTTTTTGAACGGCCAACAAAATATATATATACAAACCCACCAAGTAGGTGGAAAGTTTACATCACCAAGTACAATGGTTCACCAAAAGAGATAAAAACATCACAGTATAAAACAAAAATCTCTCCAAAATTCCCAAGGAATGTTCAATCTGGTACGATTCTTTATCCATAGGTGGCTAAGGATCTTGATCTCCTCGAGCAACCTGGAACGAGAGGCTTCAACACCCTCAAACACCCGTTTGTTCCGCGCACACCAAAGACTCCATATTGTTGATTGTATCACCAGATTAACGATTTTCTTATACTTCCAATTCCCATTTACATGATTATGGAAATCAACTAGGTCCTTAACACAGAAAATGAAGAACCTCGAGATCTTGCACCATCTAGTAACATCCTCCCAGACTGATTGAGCAAACTCGCATTCAAAAAATGTGTGGTTCACCGATTCGTCGAAGAGACCACAGCAAGGACATGAAGCAGTGGGGACAACAATTCTTCGATCCAAAAGAGCCAAACGAGTAGGCAATCGGTTTAGTGACATGCACCATACTAGAAAGGATACCTTCTTTGGTACCCAATTATTCCATTCAAATCTCAAGTCCGGGATGGGAGTTCTTGAAGCTTGAATCCTGTCCTTTATGCTTTTAACCGAGAAGAGACCCGTAGCATCAAGAGACCACCACCATGAATCATCGTGACCCTGCAAATTAACAGAAAAGATCAAGGATGTTAGTTGATTAAGAGCCGTCAATTCCGAAGAGGTTTCCGGTGGCCGCTTCCAATGAAACCGACATACGAGGGCGTTATTTCTCCGTACAACACGATCCCCAACGAAACAGGATTTTTTCACCTCCAAACTGAACAGAGCAGGAAAACGATCCTTGAGAGGAACGTCCCCAACCCATGGATCGAGCCAAAAGAGGATGGAGGACCCGGATCCAAGTTTCCCTTGTATAGCGCTGGACATAGAAATGCCGTAGGTTTCGAGGTCAATCACCGCTTTATGAATTTGTTTCCAGTTACCAGCCAGGGACAACTTAGTAGGCACAGAGCACCAAGACCTTGAAGTGTTATGAATATCCCACACAACTTTTCTCCACAGAGCATCTTTTTCCAATTTGAACCTCCACCACCATTTGGCCAAATAGGCAATGTTTGCCTCCTTCAATGAGCCAAGCCCGAGACCCCCGTATCTCTTTTCCGTCGTTAACCTGTGCCAAGCAATCCATTTTATTTTGTTATTTTCGCAAGATCCACCCCAAAGAAAATCCCTCCGAATCCGGTCTAACTTATCAATCACTTGAGACGGGGCACGATACAACGAAAAGTAATAGGATGGGAGAGAATTCAACACCGATTTTATAAGTGTGATTCTTCCACCAAAGGATAAAGTTCTGGCCTTCCAGATCGACAATCTTTTCCTAAAAGTATCCACCACCGGATCCCAGTGCTTAACCAGATTCATGTTAGCGCCAATTTGTAGCCCAAGGTGCTTGAAAGGCAGACATCCAGCTTTACAACCAATTTGATTAGCCACATTGTTTATAACCATATCCTCCACACCCACCCCAAAAATAGTGCATTTGGACAAGTTGATGCCAAGTCCCGAAATGAGGTAAAAACATCGCATGATTCTTCTTATGTTTAAAATGTTAGCAATAGACCAATCACCTGCAAAAATCACATCGTCAGCAAACAAAAGGTGAGATATAACCTGACCTTCCGTCGAGCACTTGACCCCATGAAAAATACCGCTCGAGCACGCTTTCTTCATAAAGCACGAGAGAACCTGCATCCCTAAAATGAAAAGAAACGGAGACAGAGGGTCACCCTGTCTAAGACCCCTCTGACATAAGAATTCTGCCGTAGGGGAACCGTTCACCAGAACTGAGGCAGCGGAAGTAGACACAATCGCCATGATCCAGTTACACCATCTGGGAGGAAAATTCATTTGCCTTAACACTTCCTCCAAGAAGCCCCAGTTAATTGAGTCAAAGGCTTTATTAATATCGACTTTAAAAAGAAAGCAATCCTTACGGGCTTTCTTAGCCCAAGCAATCAATTCATTCAAGACAAGAGGCCCATCCAGGATGCTCCTGTTAGATAGGTAAGCACTTTGCTCCTCGGACACAAGTTTAGGGATGACAGTTTTCAGACGATTCACCAACACCTTTGAGAGAACCTTATTGATTAACCCAATCAGACTGATAGGCCTGAAATCCCCCAAAGAGGCTGGATCAGAGGACTTAGGTATGAGTGCTATAAAAGCCGAGTAACACCCTGAAGAGATAGAACCGTTGACGTAGAAATGATCAAATAGCTTTAAAAAATCCAGTTGAAAACCCTCCCAGCACCGCTTTAAAAAGTTGATGTTAAATCCATCAGGACCAGGAGCCTTATCACCATCGCAATCCCAAATAGCAGCTTTTATCTCAAATAAGGTAAACGGACTAGTGATGGATGTACCTTCCTCATCAGTTAATGCAGGGATATCAGGGCAAGTAAAAGAAGGACGAGATGCCAGAGGCTCCAAGAATTTATTACAAAAGAAGTTAAAAACTTCATGTTTCACCAGATTAGGAGTGGTTACCCACAGTGGCGGAGCTTGAATTATTTTTCTTGGGTGACCGAAAGTTACTTGACCAAAAATTTTTCTATTGCTATGTTTTGAAATCTATGTTTGGATCTGTGATCCGGTACGGGTCGGG
Source organism: Deinandra increscens subsp. villosa (assembly GCA_039602395.1). Classification (NCBI taxonomy): domain Eukaryota; kingdom Viridiplantae; phylum Streptophyta; class Magnoliopsida; order Asterales; family Asteraceae; genus Deinandra; species Deinandra increscens. The sequence goes on along the minus strand of JBCNJP010000010.1, from coordinate 105,324,922 downwards.
TCAAAAAATATATAAATTACGAATTCGGGTCGGGTCAATCAATAAAAATAAAAAATATCAAATCCGGGTCGAGTCGGTTCAAACATTATTACTATTTTAAACTAACTTTTTAAAGAACTTTTCTAAAGCAATTATTACTCAAGTTTTTATCACTCATCCAATTAGAAAATAGAGCTAGTAAATAAAATAGAAAAGTAAAAAATAAATCAACAAGTAAAATAAAAAAAAATATTTCGAACGGCATCAAGTAAAATAATATAATTTTTTTAAACCTACAAATATAAAAAGAGTTATTAGATAAAACTAAATTGAATAAATGTGTTAGTATAGTAGTGATAGACGTAAGGCAAAATGAACTTGGGTTCAAAACTAATTTAAGAAATGGATGAGCCAATCAAGCTAGATACCATATACAAGAATATGTAAAGATGGAAGGAGAATAATGAGAATATGGCAACAATTAATACAAAATCAATTATAATCAATTCAATCCATAAATATATGATCTAACAGAATCTCTTTGTCAAAACCGGCTACATATCACCATAAATCAATAACTAATATTACTTTAACCTCACAATCTCTATCTCACACACATAATATTCACTTGTATATCATCGTCTTCATCGGTGTTCATCTTCTCCTACAATCGATATTATGTAAATGATTCAATTATTCATTTTCTTCTTCACATTTTTTTCTTTAGTTTGGGTCACTGTTAAATTTACGGGGGTCGGTTATAAAATTTAGTGGTGACCGACACAATATATATATAAAAATTCCTCGTAAAACACATATAATCGGTACCTCTGGGCGAAAAATCAGCAGTGACCGGGGTCACTGCTGGTACAAGGTATAATTCGCCCCTGGTTACCCATTCACCATCGATCATAAGCCCATTGATTCTGTTATTGCTCGTGTTTGCATTAATGATACCATGAAAAAAGGAACTATTCTTGTTGCGTCCCAGAATCCCGGGGTAGGATTATCGGAGGTTAGCTACACGTGGATGGGCCTTGTGAAGGTTCCTGCAAAACAGCAGCACCGTTAGCCTTGACACGAAGGGCCCCGAAGGGGGTCTTCGTGACAACACTCCGGCGTGAGAGTAAGTGTATGTTTGAGGAGAGATATCGAGTAAGTAAAGAAAGTGTTAGTGAGAATTCGGATCCTTTACCCGTTTGACTAAGTCGTGCTTATATAGTGGCTTGCGAGGGTGAAACGGTCATTTTGCCTTTCACGTCTCCTTTCCCCGCATTAAATGCCTGATGGGGCTGCAGGAGCTTCGAGCGCCGAGAAACAGGCTGGATTCTGCAGAGATGCTAATCACGTCACCTGTCCCATCGTACCTCCTCGTACCTGCCTGTCCTTCTTGTCGGCTAGATCCCCTACACTTACTTGCTCATTCTCTTTGCCGAGTTCGTCTTATCCTTTCCGCCATGATGATACCCAAGATGGTATCCTTGGCCCGTCATCGAGGGCAAGAGCTTCTACATAGCCCGTCGCGTCGGAGGTGCTTCTTCGTAGCCCTTCTGTTATTCGAGGCCCTTACGAATGGCCTTCTGGGGGTATAACCTAATAAGTCCCCCCAAGTCCAGCCCTTTTGAGGTCCTAAGTGAAAAAAGGGGTGGGCTTAATTTGCTTACCTTTTTCTGGCCCACGTTTTACTAAAAAGATGCTCCAATAAAAGGCTGTCTTATCGCTGGTTGCTGTTTTTTACCGCTTTACCCCTGGGCGGTTACAGCTGGACCCACGACTTGTGGCCAGGGTTTTACTGCGCGTCTTGTCCGTCACGTGGCGGTTTCTGCCGCGACTTTCGGCCCATTTAACTTCTTTAAATTCGAGATTGCACTTGATTGCAATCTCTTCTCCCTCTCCAAACGACTGCCGATTGGGTTTTTTCCGCCATTATCGTTTTTTTTTCTCCTTGCAGGTTAGCTCTCCTTTTCTTTTTCTACTTTTTTCATGGCTCGGGTAGATCTTTTATCTGTCCCATCTGTTATGACGGCCGACGATCTAAGCTCTTTTGTTGCCGACTTTGGCATTCCTGATCGTTTGAACCCACGGTTGCCCCTGCCGGAGGAGCGGGCCGTGGCCGTCGCTGATCGGGTAACAATTTACACTGCTACTTTCCGTCAGTGTAATGTTCGGTACCCCTTGTCTTCTTTCCTTGTGTCTGTTTTGCGTTTTTACGAATGCCATTTTTCGCAAGTTCATCCTCTTGCTTTTCTTAAAATCGTTCATTTTGAGGTGGCATGCAAAGCCGTTGCCGGAGATCCGTCGGTGCCTCTTTTCCGGCGGTTCTACAAATTCCGGCGTGATGGTAGTTGGTTAACTTTTGAGAAGCGTCGCGCCCCTAAGTACCCGTCTTGTACTGATTCCATACTCAACTGCCTTCACAATTGGAAAGATAGCTATTTTTTCGTTTCCTCTGATTTTCTTCCCGAGGTACTTCCCCTTCTTCCTGATGACACGCTCATCAACGATCCACCCCCTAAGACCGGCTTTGATGCTGGGCTGCTCAAACGCCTTTCCGACCATCCCACTCCTTGTAAAACCTTCGCTGAAGGCCTTCTAGTGATGGTTGGTTTGAGCAAGAAGGGGCTCCCTGATGGCCAGCGTTTTGTTGTCTTGAAGAAGGGCAAAGGTAGCTATTTTGACCTACATTTGCATGTGTTTTTGCATTCATACGTTTACTTACTGTGGTTCTTGGTTTTTGCAGAAATGAATCTTCTCAAGATTTTGGGCAGTGCTGGGAAGGGCTTGGAGTATACTGCAGTGCCGGCCGGGGACGGGACTCCGAGGGTCAGTTTTTCGGAACCTGTGGCGACTTCTCAGGCATCGGATACTATTAGCACCTCATCGCCTTCTTCCTCAGCCAAGGTTGCTGAGGACGCTACTTCGAAGGAAACCAAGAAGCGTGCTATGCCAGTCCTTAACCCTCAGGCTCTGAAGCGTCCTGCGTTGAGGTTGAATCTTAGGAGCGGCTCCAAACCTTCCTCCTCAACTCCACCGACTGTTGAAACTTCTGCTAAGGACCCCATTAATCTGGATGTTGGCGTTTCGCCCTCTGCTGACGGTTCTTCGGCCCCTTCCAGCGTGCAAGCCCCCCCCAAGTGAAGCTGTTATTACTACTGAGGTTCCCGTATCTACTACCGTTTTTCTTGAAGGTCCTTCTACCAAGGTGCCGTTTTCTGAGGCTTCTGGTGCTTCAGAGATTCTATCTGTGAATTTGGAAATGTCCCCCACCTCTGACGGCCTGTAGGGGAGTGACATGGGGTCTTTCCCCTTGCTTTGCCTCTTGCCGGCCTTGTCGGGCTTCGCCGTTGGGCTGCTTGATTGTGACTGTTTTTCTAGTGTGGTCAACAGTTTTCTGAGGAGGTCTCTCGTCTCTGCCCCTTCTGGCTTTTCCTCCTGTTTTTCCTTCAAGACTTCTACGTCGTCGTCCGAGTCCGTATCAGTGTACTGACCCTCCACGTGATCTTCCCTACTGAACAGTACCTTTGGGATCGACGGATTTTGCTCTGATTTCTCTAACTCCAACAGTTGGGTTATGAGAGCTTTACGATTGTTCTTCACAAACTCTGGAGTTATGGTGTTCTCTCCTTGACTCGTGAGGTTCTCTCCTCCTCTCTTCTTCACATTAACCACCGAGGAAAAGAGTTCTCCGGCCATGCTAGCGGTGGCCTTCGCTTTCACGCTAGGTGTTTCAAACCCAGGCGGAACGTGAACTCCTCCACTCTCATCCATCTTTTAGTTGAATCTAAGACCAAAGTATTTGCCGGTCCCACGGATGGCGCCAATGTTGCGTCCCAGAATCCCGGGGTAGGATTATCGGAGGTTAGCTACACGTGGATGGGCCTTGTGAAGGTTCCTGCAAAACAGCAGCACCGTTAGCCTTGACACGAAGGGCCCCGAAGGGGGTCTTCGTGACAACACTCCGGCGTGAGAGTAAGTGTATGTTTGAGGAGAGATATCGAGTAAGTAAAGAAAGTGTTAGTGAGAATTCGGATCCTTTACCCGTTTGACTAAGTCGTGCTTATATAGTGGCTTGCGAGGGTGAAACGGTCATTTTGCCTTTCACGTCTCCTTTCCCCGCATTAAATGCCTGATGGGGCTGCAGGAGCTTCGAGCGCCGAGAAACAGGCTGGATTCTGCAGAGATGCTAATCACGTCACCTGTCCCATCGTACCTCCTCGTACCTGCCTGTCCTTCTTGTCGGCTAGATCCCCTACACTTACTTGCTCATTCTCTTTGCCGAGTTCGTCTTATCCCTTCCGCCATGATGATACCCAAGATGGTATCCTTGGCCCGTCATCGAGGGCAAGAGCTTCTACATAGCCCGTCGCGTCGGAGGTGCTTCTTCGTAGCCCTTCTGTTATTCGAGGCCCTTACGAATGGCCTTCTGGGGGTATAACCTAATAATTCTCATCACCCTCCTTAGCCCACCTCCCCCGGGCCCGTTGCTGCAAGTCTTTAAGACGAGAGGAATCCATATCTTTAATAGCCTTTTTATACTCCAATCTTTGCACCAGTTCGCCATCGACTAAAGGTCGTTGATTCGCTATTTCTTCCAAGGAGTCCAATTCTTTTAAGGCACGAACGTATTGCCCCTCTTCCTTCACCTTTGCTTCATTAATCCAAACACGAATCTTATTTTTAATCCACTTAAGCTTCATAGCCAATGCAAGATCCGGAGGTCCACGAAACCTGAAAGAATGACATAAATCCAAAACAAAAGGAACAAAATCCGGCCGATCCAACCAAGAATTAAACATCCTGAAAGGGGTCGGACCGAAGTCAGAGCAACATGTAGATAATACAATAGGACAATGGTCAGAATGCAAGCGAGATAGTCCAATGACGGAGGCAACAGGCCATGTATCCTGAAAATCTTTACACACAAGGAATCGGTCCAGCTTACTTAGTTTATCACCAGCATCATTCATATATGTAAACTTGCAAGCTCCCATGTTATACTCGCACAAATCAGCGTCCATAATGAACGTATTGAAGTGATCAGCGTTGAGCTGACTAAACTCCGAATTAATGCGTTCATCAGGACACCGAACATCATTAAAATCCCCCATAAAAATCCATAGACCACCCAAGGAATTCCTAATCTGAACTAGCTCAACCCAAACCCCCCGTCGAACGACCGGATCATTAGGGGCATAAACATTTGCAATGTTAATATTAGTACCAGAACCACTTATGACACCAAAATTATCATGAAATAGCGTCTTTTAATAATGGAACTTTTATGAAAGACCGTGGGATCCCATAGAGACACCAGTCCACCAGACCGACCAGTGGAGTTAACATAATCAAAATGAAAAGCCGTTCGACCCCAGTATTGATTAAATCGAAATGAAAGAGAGTCTATTACCTTTGTTTCCTGGATTGAAATAAAGCTTACCCCATATGAAGATTTGATTCCGCGAGTCCACTGTGCCTTAGTGGAATCTCCCATTCCCCTGATATTGAGTGACATGAAATTCATCGCGACAATTGAGCTACTCCTTCGCCAACGATTATTCTCCTGACTTCGTCAAGATGTTCGTCAAGCTTGACCCCAATACATGAACCAATCTGGACAGTAGTATCAATTTCCCCCCGGAGAGCATCGTGCGCACTATTCCCAAATTCGGCCCCGTCTGCACCGACATCATCCTCAATCGTTGTTGTTCCGCCTATTGTTTCGCCATTAGATTGAGAGTCCTCGCCAGTTTTTTCACATGACTCCTCTTGCACAGAAGCGTGTGTATTGCTCCGCTCCACAGGAGGGACCTCACGATGTAAAGGTTCACCGTGACTTAACCCCCCGTTGCCAGAAGAGCCCCTGATTACAAAAATATGAGAGTCGACCTGCATGTTAGGAGAAGAAGATTGCTGTGGAACCCCATTGTTAGCCATCGCATCCGTAGTAGATGATTGAAAACGCCAGGGAAAAGGGGGACCATTGTTCGCACACCGTGACTTAGAGTTAGGTCTCGCATCGTTGCTAGATGGGCTTCTGAAACTCCTGGGCCTTTTCCTAGCCGAACCACATTTATCCCCAGACCCAACCACAAACCCAACCTTACTCAACACAGGCCCACCATTTGAGGAAGTAGGCCCAGATCGAGAATTGGGAACGGCGTCAACCGAAGATCCATCGGCCACCACCCCCAACTCCGGTGGTATGTCCGGTGTATCGTTCTCCTCCGTCACCGGAGGTATGATTCCCGAACCCTGAGCCTCCCCAGAATTCCCATTGGATGCACCACCAGTAATCGGATCAGTACTGGGCTTAAGATAAACAATAGGATCCCAATCATGATCTTCTTCCTCAATCCATATATCAAAGCAACGCCCCCCATGGTTAATAGTAAGTCGGCCATGAATGCGCTCCCCAGTTTTGACAAGGATTGCCATTCTTTCATAGGATAGGTTTCTCTGATTCCAAGTAATGCCCTCATGGTGGATGATTCGACCGTAGTGCGCCCCAATCTTATGAAACACTTGATCTTTCCAGAGGTGTAATGGAACATGTCATGTTTAAATTCACATTAATAAAAAAAAGTTGGGCTTTTCTATTAAATATCAACCTTCCATCCTATTAAAAACTAATAATTTTAAATAATTAAATTAGATAATTAATTATAAAAACTATAACTATTTTATTATATAATTTTTAAAACTTAATAAATTATAAATTATCTTCAATATAATTTTATATTTCTTAAATATTCATTATATGTTATTTATTAATTAAATATTCATTAGTTCTTATTTCACGATATTTGTCAGTTCTTATTTCACATGTGTATACTTAAAAAATATCATTATTCCTTATAGGTTTACGTTTAAACCTATGTTTAAAAAATATAACAGTAATTATGTACGTAGTTATTAATTATATTATTTTTAAGACATCTCGTGTAATAAACGAGTTGGTATAACTAGTTATTATACAGAGAAAGAAAGTATAAAATAAAAACTCACTTGAGTTTGAACTATGCAAAAAGGGGTCAATAATTCATTTTTTCTAATTTTTTTTGGTGGTTTTCTAGGATATATTTATCCTCTTGATAAAAAATTGCGAGTATTTTAAAAAAAAATTATCAGGAAAACCAAACTTTTAAACGACAATTTTAAATCGACAAAAAACGAGATGAATGAGTTGCTAATATACAATACTAGTTTTTATACCCCGTGCATCGCACGGCTGCGATAAAAATGTTATAGAACTTTTTAAATTGTAATTTAGTAAATTATATTATATATTTAATTTAGTAATTAAATAATTAGTTATTAAATAATTTAGGATGCAATAAATAAAAAAAGTCGGATATATATATCAAAAACTTTTCTTTTTAAAAGAAAAAAGTTTTTTTTAAATAATTATTTAATTATGTTAGTGATTATCTCTACAATAAATATATTTTATTTATTACCTTGGAAATACAAATAATTGATTAATTATGGTCGTTGATTATCCCTACAATAAATATATTTTACTTATTGTCATGAAAATAAAAATTAATTGATTAATTAGGCTTGTGATTATCCATACAATAAATAATTTTTATTTATTGCCATGAAAATACAAAAACTAAAAATAAGAGGGGATTATTTAAGATGAAAAATTATTATGAGGTTGAATGTGAAATGAAATGTGTCCAAAAACTTTCCTTTTATAATAATAGATGATAATGGAATAAAATATTTTATAATACATGTATAATATTTAGTTAAAATATTATTATGAATAAAGTATTATAAGTATTATATTAATATACTAAAGTATATGCAATAAAATATATTATTTTAATAAAATATAATATATAAGCAATAAAAATATTATCTTGAATAAAATATTAACCTTAATACTAAAATTTAGTATTTGGATAATTATCAACTATAATATAAAAATTTGTATTTTAATAATTAATTATTGGATAATTACTTATTAAAAGTTTAAACTAAATAAACCCTAATATGGAAATTTACTATTTGGATAATTATTTATTTAAACTTAGATTTAATCTAAAAATTTGTGGTGATGACAAGTGTCCTTTTTTACTAATTAAAGTATGACTAAACTTTTTGTTTATTATATAGTTTAGATGTGTGTGTGGCGGGTTGAATCCAATAAAAACAAGTTGCCTAATATACAATATGAACAAATCGTAGCCATCTATTTTTTTTTTATCAATGAATGAGATTGAATGGGATTTAAATATAAGTTAAGTATTTTCCTCCTTAAAATATTATGAATATTTGTTTAAAACTCCTAGGCGCAAGTAAACTCGTCTAATATATAATCATCAATTCAGTGGACTGTATAGACATTAGACACTAATGATCATGTGTTGCGACCCAAATATCAAAATTACAAATTAACTCGAAAAAACGTTGAATTTTGGTGTTTTTGTCACTTTTGTGTCTTATTAGACTACTCTAATAACTAAGTATACAATGTGTCATGAGTATATACTCGTCTTGGAATCACTGTGGTTAAAAGCGGTATCACTCTCTTAACGGATCCAAGATCAAATGAAACCATTAAACCTTGATCATATGACTAAACGGAGGTCGATTTTCATAGTTATCAGGATGATCTAAGACACTCATCAAATATAAGTTAGTGATGTCCCTTAGCTTTGGAGTAGTGGACATCTTGGGGAGGTAAGGGTTGAGATCTAATGGTTGCAAATTCGAACCTCTATGGGGTTTTCGTGGCTTATGTCAAGTTTCCTCCAGGTTTAGAGACCAAGTTGAGAACATCACTGATGTACGATTTGCCCTACGACGACGTGTCAGTCGTGCCTCACTTGGGTTGGAGATAAGCGGGTGGGTAGTATAAAGACCTTTATCAGTGATGGAAAATCGTCGTTAAAAAATAATAATAATAAATTATATATATTACAATAGCAAACTAAAAGGAATAGTCGATTTTTACTTTTTCTTAATTTGGCCATGTGATTTTGACATTTTGACAATTTTTACCCATAAATTTATAGTTGTTTTTTTAAGGAATAATAAATTTTAGGTTTTCACAGTTAAGCCATTTATGTTTCATACTTTTATGTTTTTACCCTCTAACTTTTAAAGTTTTTTTTGTTTTAAGTTTTGTAATATTCTACTTTGACCACGAAACTTTTAAATTTTCTACTTTCGTTTTTAGTACTTTTATAGTTTTATACTTTCACTACGAGACTTTTAGAATTTTACGTTTTATACCCTTAACTTTTTAACTTTCATTTTCTATTAGACAACTTTCATTTTTAGTATACTTTTAGAGTTTTTAACTCTGTCGACGACCTTTTTTATACTTTTATACTTCGACGACACAAATTTTAAATTTTTACGTTTTGTTCTTCTAATAATTCTTACTTTCATTTTCTTAGTATACTTTTTATAGTTTTATACTTCGACGACACTACTTTTATACTTTGATGTTTTATTCCCCTAAAATTTTCTATCTTCGTTTTTTAGTATACTTTTTATAGTTTTATACTTTCACCACTAAAAGCACGGGCGAGTTACAAAATCAAATAAAACTAAACGACACTGTCATTGCAGGCCCGCCGCAACGCGCGGGCAGGTCTGCAACTTGTTTGTGATAAAAGATAGAGTTAATTACGGAATGCGTCCCTGTGGTTTGCAAATTTGTTTGAAATGAGTCCAAACGTTTAAAAATTTTCATTGCGAAGTCTGGGGTTTGCAATTCATTGCGAATTGCATCCCTGGCCCCAACTCTGTTAATTTTAACCGTTAAGTGCCCACACATGTGCCAGTCATGTGAGGGCATTGTCGTCATTTCCAGTTTCACCTAATTAAATAATCCAAAAAAAAAAAATCACAAATCCAACTATTCTCATTGTACCTACAGGTAGCACCTTGAGAGGCCGCCGATCTCCAACCGTTATTCCGGCGACCATCCAGCTGACAGCCGCGACTACGGCGGAGGCTAGGGTTTCGCCATGCGGCGATGCGGCCTCCTTCCCCATCTTTTCGATTGTAGCGACGACTAGGGTTTACGGAGGATGTAGGGCGGCGTTAGATCGATGGCGATGGGGGTGGCAGACACCGCAAGCAGTGGCAGCGACATCCGACTTGCAAAATCTAGATCATGCCTGAAAATCCGATTTAACGTTTGCGTTTTACTAGAATCCCCTAACAATTTGCGTTTTACTAGAACCGATTTATAGATAATTCACTCTCAAAAGCGGGGAAGATGAACAACGACATAATAGAACTAAGCAGAATCGCCGCCGAACAGCACCACGATTTCAAGGCGGCACAGGCCGTCGAGTCCGACCCTGGAGCTAGCATACCGCCTCCAACTCAAAGAAGCCATGGTTGCGTCTCTCGCTTTTCAACCTTCATCCTCCAATTTTCCGGTAACAATCTCTCCAATTAATCGTCGGTGGGTTGTCGTTGCTATGTGTTTTAGTCACATTGCCACTACCAATATCCATTGCCAGAGCTCTTTGACATCTAACTACCCCTAAAACCATCAAACCCACTACAAATTGACATCTAATCAGATCTCCAAACTTGTTAAAATCCTTTTTTTTACGAATCGATGGCAGATTCGTTACATATGGGTTCATTGTTGATTGAATTCTTTGGGTATACTCTGGGTTTGAATGCATTGGAGGTTCGCGAAATCTGAAGCTTCTGTTTTGAGGATGAATTCCTGTTCTGATGGAATCGAAAGGGGGTGAAATGATTTGAAGTTCTTGAATTAAATAAATGAGAATGAAGGTGAGTAAGGGAGATTAAACAAAGGTTAGGGTTTTTTTTTTAATTATTATTTAATTCAGGTGTAACTGAAATGGCAGAAATACCCTCACATGTCTGGCACATGTGAGGGGACTTAACGGTATCTTTTAACAGAGTTGGAGCCAGGGACGCGATTCGCAAAGGATTGCAAACCACAGACTTCGCAATGAAAATTTTTAAACGTTTGGACTCATTTCAAAAAGGTTTACAAACCACAGGGACGCAATCCGTAATTAACTCTAAAAGATATTAGAGATAGGGTCCACGCTTTAGAGTGTGTAATGCTCATATCATTCTCTCAAGTTTTAACTATTTGATTTTAGATCATAAACGAAATAGTTTGAAGATACACGTCTCCACTAAACTTCCATTTAAAATTGTCGCCCAATTTGGCTACCTCAGGCACATGAATAGTTGACTTCGAATTTTCACTAAGTCAAGATTTTGTTTATTTATTTAGATTTTGAATTTATTTATTTACATTTTGAACGATAACTAGATTTTATTATGCGTGCTTTGCAGCGGGGTAACACGAATACACAAAACAGTTAAATTTATTAAAGCGCAATGTAAATAAAACGTAAATACAAAATGGACAACTCAACGACGTTAAAAAACTAAAAATAATTATGAATAGGATGATGCCACGTGCATTCAACTATTGGAGCCACATGGTCCCAATCACATAAAATAAATTATTACTAGCGGGTTGTATTTTGTTATGAACGATAATATATACGCTCATTACCTATATAAATATTTTACAACTTTAGGTGCAAGTCCTAAAGCCTAATATACATGTCCAAGGCACAAGTTACTCTTGGGTCCCGTGACAGACTCTTTAACAATGTAGGAAGAGTTTAATTTAAACAAAAATAATAATGTTGCGGAAAATATACATCAAACTGAAAGACCACAATTCATTAAAAAAGTTTTTTTTTGTATATCTCAAATGTAATTGATGGTTTACAAGCATTTATAGTATGTATATAAACCAACAGAAAGAACTTTTCTACAAAAGTATGTGATAAACATGTTGAGAAACTTGTGAATTGTGAATGAATGTCTTGGTTGTCTTGGAGAAAAACGTTTGACATTTATAGCAAGTTGTAAATGAAAGATGTGGTTGAGGTCGGTTGAATTTAGAGTGTCTCAGAGTATATAGAGATAAATTGAGGGTACTCAATTTATCTTTCAATAACCGTTTTCGACAGTACTTGCATTAAATGTCAAGTGGGTCTTTCTTTACTTGTTCTTCACTCATAACCTTCTTTACTTCTCGTGATCTTTATCATCTGTTAACCTTAAACTCCTTAAAGATTGTTTGTTGAAGACTTGTGGTTGCTCTCATCATAAGCTTTTCACAGAAAAAGGGAATTATGTGAACTTTGGGTTTCACAGATGAACTACAAAAATTCTGTAGCTTATCTGTGGAATCATAGAATCTGTAAATTCGACAGATTCTGATGTTTTTTTTAATTTTTATATGATTGTTTTAGTGTTTTCTTCTAATACTTGACTTAGTCTATTAAATAGGAGTATCCTAATGGTTACAACCAAATTTTAACACAACCTTTGTTGTAGTAGAACATTATTAATCCACATGATGAACCATATGGTTGTCACATGACGTGTGCATTAAACATATAAATTTTTTTTTTTAGTTTTTTGTTTATTGATTTTTATTTAAGTGTATAAGATTTAACCCATTGGTTGATGGTCTAATAGGTATAGTCATTTTAGTTTACCAAAGAAGTTGGTGTTGAGTTGGTGGTGTAATAGGTAGAGTCATATAACATATATATATTTTTTATTTTACAATCTCAACGAATTTAGCAAATGAGTTGGTGATATAATAGATAAAGTCGTGTAACATATTTTTTAAGTTGTAGATTAAATACTTTAATGGTTTTTAGTGGTTTGTTACAATTTTTTTTCCGTTTTTAAATAGCGTTATAGCAATTTAAATATTTTGTGTAACCTATTATTCCCGCGATAATGCACGGATCACAAATCTAGTTTAATCTATTTCTAATTTCATTATGTGGTTCACAACTAGACTTACCCATAGAAAAGGGAAAATGGACACTAATAATCCTAACTATTGCCTATTGGCCAAAAATAATCCTACCTATATTTTTGTACATAATCAGTCTTATAAATATACCATGTTTTTTCTAATAATCTCTTCCGTTAAAAAGTTAACCCCGTTAGTTTGTGATGACGTGGAGGACCAGTACTGTCATTATTCAAACCTGTTTCTATTTAAAAAACATGGGGGACCAATCTTGTAATCATTTAAACTTTATTTGAATTAAAAAAAAAAACAAAAAGGTCGGACGGGGTTGTCGTGAACCGGTGCCATCACCGCCTCTGCTCCCATTTAGGGTTGTCGTGAACCGGAAAACGAGAGGGGAGGTCGGAGGTTCGATGGTCGGCGGGGGTTGGATGGGGCAGGGGAGGGTTGTGAGTGGAGCAGGTTGCCCTAGGACCGCCGGAAGTTATGGAGGGTTTGGGTTGAGTTCGAAAGGGGAGCAGGAAGGGAGGGTCACTGGGGTTTAATCGGATGGAGGTGGGGGTGAAGGGTGGCTTTGCCGGAATTGACGAAGGGGCAGGGGGACGGTGAAGGTCGCCGGTCGTGAAGGATTCATAGGCATAAAAAATGATAGGAGGAAGGCTCGTCACCGGAGAAGGAGAATGGGATGAGAAGCAAGGAGGATTATCCTCTAATCAGGTAAGGCCAACGTAGTGGCCGATGCTTTGAGTAGAAAGGAGGATTATCCTCTAATCAGGGTGAAGTCATATAAGTTAGTCGTTACTCCTGATTTTCTGGTCCAACTTCGAAGAGATCAGTACGAGGCATTGAAGGATGAGAACGTCAAGAAGGAAAGGATGGTAGGACAAGTTGGAAGCTTAGTAGAAAACGAGTTTGGAGTTAAGACTAGGTACGGTCGAATGTGGGTACCGCTTTTAGGTGAGATTCGCGGTAAGATCTTAGATGAAGCTCATAAGTCACGCTATTCAATTCATCCTGGTGCAACCAAGATGTACCAAGACTTAAAACGGGACTATTGGTGGCCGGGTATGAAGTTTAATGTCATGCAATATGTGAATAGGTGTTTGACTTGCGCAAAGGTTAAAGCTGAGCATCAAAAGCCTTATGGAAAGCTTCAACCTTTGAAGATTCCCGAATGGAAGTGGGAACATATCACGATGGATCTCATAACCAAGCTACCAAAAACAACTAAAGGTTATGACACCATCTGGGTGATAGTGGACAGGCTAACAAAGAGTGCTCGTTTCTTACCTATAAAAGAAACACATTCTTCTGAAGAGTTAGCTACATTGTTCACAAAGGAGATTATTGTTCAACACGGAGTGCCGGTAACTATTGTTTCTGATAGGGATACACGGTTCACTTCGCGGTTTGGGAAGAAATTCCATGAGCAAATGGGGTCAAGATTGCATATTAGCACGGCATATCATCCTCAAACGGATGGAAAAAGTGAGAGAACGATACAAACTTTGGAAGATATGTTGCGTGCATGCATTATTGACTTTGGAGGAAGTTGGGATAGTCACCTAGACCTGGCAGAGTTCTTATACAACAATAGTTATCATGCTAGTATAGGTATGCCATCGTTCGAAATGTTGTATGGTAGGAGATGCAGAACTCCAATGTGTTGGGGTGAAGTAGGCCAGCGAGAGCTAGGAAGCAAGGATGAGGTTCAGAACATGGCTCGAAACCTTGATGCGATCAAGGCACGACTAAAGGCTGCTCAAGATCGACAAAAGTCTTATGAAGATAACAGGAGGAGGACTATAGAGTTCCAAGTATGAGACTTCGTATTATTAAAAGTGTCTCCATGGAAGAGTATTATTCTCTTTCGCAAGAGGGGCAAGTTAGGGCCGAGGTTCGTAGGACCTTTTAGAATTGTTGAACGTGTAGGAGAAGTTGCCTATCGACTAGACCTACCTGAGGAAATGTCTGGGATTCACCCAACATTTCATGTATCACAATTAAGGAAGTGTGTAGTAGATGAGTCGTAAATAATACCCTTGGATGAGATAGAAATCGATAACACGCTGTCACCTGTAGAAAGGCCCGTTGCTATTATAAATCGATATGAGAAAAGGCTTAGGAATAAGACCATTCCAATGATTTGGGTGCAATGGATGCACAAGAAGGGTTCTGAGTCTACATGGGAAAGAGAGGACGAGATGCAAAAATCTCATCATGAGTTGTTTGAAGCCTGAACAGGTTTCGAGAACGAAACCTTGTTTAAGGAGGGGAGAGTTGTAACACTCCAAAATTTAAAGGTAATAAATATATATGTGTTTATATATTTTTATATGTGAAAATTTGTGTCGTATATGTGATTAACATGTTAAAATGTTAAGAAATGTGTATTTGAAGTTATAACAATAAACTACGCATAAGGTAAGTGTTTATCGGGTTAGATTATTAAGAAAAAAATACGTGTTTGCATGTTAATTATATAATATATATGAGTTATATTAAAGATGGCATTTGGGAAAGTTCTAGGCTTGTTTGAAAAGCAAAAGAGGAGCTCATGACAAGTATCATTTTTTTGGTTGATTTAGTGTCATATTCACTTGCCATGTGTCATGTTCACCACCCTTAGGTGTCAAAATTGATGCTTAGTCATCATGCCATGTGTAAGCATCAGGTTAGGAGTGTTTGGCTATAAATAGGCCATAAATCCATCCATTTTTCCTTGCTAATTCACCTAAAATCAACCTAAAACCTCTAAGAAACCTCAAGAACACCAAGAACACTCTAGCTTACATTTTTGAAGATTCAAAGGGAGTTAGGAGCCTATCTTCTGGAATAGATCAACTTAAGGTATGTTTAACATAATCCTTCAATTAGTTTCTTGATTCATAATATTTAGATATGCCTTTTAAGAATAATGCAAGATTAAGGTTCTTGAACATGTTTTGTTAAGATTGGGAGTTCTAGTGGGAATCATGGGTTGGAATTTTGGTATGAAGCCTTAGAATAACATG
Organism: Deinandra increscens subsp. villosa; assembly: GCA_039602395.1. Taxonomy (NCBI): domain Eukaryota; kingdom Viridiplantae; phylum Streptophyta; class Magnoliopsida; order Asterales; family Asteraceae; genus Deinandra; species Deinandra increscens. The sequence continues at coordinate 105,309,118 of JBCNJP010000010.1, read as the reverse complement.
TTTTAAGAAATCCTTAAGTTAATTTTATTTTTAAAGAAGGGTTGGTATGGTTTCACCATGTTGGTTTATCAAGAACAAGTAAACCAAGAACAAGAACATAAACATTGGTGTTTTGATCATAGTAATTCCGCCTCCTGGTCGTGATAACGCCTATACGGTCGGTCATGATCATCACCAAACTAAAACACAAATATAGATGATGTCTCATAGTAATCCCGCCTCCTGGTCGTGATAACGCCTATACGGTCGGTCATGAGAATCACTCATGAAGGACATAAAGGCTTGGGCAAGGGTAATAATATTCAACAAAAGAACATAATTATATATATGAACTAAGTATATATAAGTTAAAACATGGGTTTTGATAAAGTATTAAATGTATCGAGTTACTCGGATATCTAGAAGTTGGTGCGGACTGGAAGGGTGGCGCCTGTACACTGAGGTTTTTGGCATAGTGGCGTTGTCGCATAAATCCCAACTGGGACATGGCAAACGCTTCACTAGGCGATCCCAGAGTGAGCGTTTACTTATAGGAATGCACATCTTCATAAATATCACTAAAAGAATACTTTTTCCCGCAAATGGCAAAACGGTCATTTTTGACAAATGAATGTTAAACCAACAAGTGGTTGGGTTTGGGCTAAAGGGTTAGTCTTAATGACCATTTGTAACCTCTAGGATGTCTTGCTAGGGACATCACGTTAAAGCAAGTTAGTTTCACGAAGGAATAAGGCAAGAAACTACTTCGCAACCTAAGGTGAGTTCTATGAGCCCTCTTTAAAATTCTTTAAATGCTTTAAACCGTTTTGGGCCGATATACATAACGTTTTGTGAAAATACTCTCAATTGTTATAATTGCTTGTTATATCATGTATTGATTGTATGGTGATGATTAGAGGAAAGATAGATTGCCATTTCGATGTTTCTAGTAGAATAGATTAAGGATGGTAACTGAGAAAAGATTGGTGAGTAAGGGGCTTCTGAAACAAGAAGTTAAATAGTGTTGTCCCAATGGTGTCAAAACCAAGCGTCAAAGCTAAGCGGAGTCAAAGCTAGAAGGCGTCAAAGCTAAGCGGCGTCAAAGCCAGAAAACGTCAAAGCTATATAGTGTCAAAACTAAAGGGATCGTTGCTACACGATGTGTTCGTAAGGCAAATAGAAACACTATTTCCCTAAGATAGCACTTAACATTAGGATACGTTCTTAATGTGAGACAAGGATGGCAAAGCAACAGAAGGTTAGTCTATTCACGAGATTAAGGTATGTGAATATATGTGCTATATGCTTTGTGTTTGATTGTCTAATTACAGAAATGTGTTTGACAGACCTAAGTGCATTCGAAAGGTAAAGTTTTCCAAAAACGTAGAACTCACCAGCGTAAGCTGACTTGTTAAGTTATGTGTGTCAGATGAGGCTGGACCATCGGATCGAAAAGGAAAGGCTGAGATGTGAGCAGGAACTAGGGGGCGTACACTATCAAGACAATGTCAAGCTATCAAGAGAAGACATTTTCAAAGACTGTCATGGAGAAATTTTTCTCTTTTGTATTTGTCTCTCTTACTATGTAATGCTTGGCATATGAATAAAAGTTTTTATTTCCGCTGCTTTAGTTATCTCTGTTGTACCTTGTGTTCATGAGTAAATCCGATGCGTGACCGCTCCTAGGGCCAAGTCTGGGAGTGGGCGTCACATTCTCACATTCTACCTCACAATAATTTCTCCTCCCATATAATATTCCACTCTTATTTTTTCTAAAAAATCTAAAGTTCCTATTAAATAGGGATTTTAAATCAATCAATTAAGTCGGACTTATTGTAGGGATAGTCACTATCCTAATTAATCAATTATTAGAAAAAATATCTTTAACTATGATATAGGAATTCCTAAATGTAGTACGGTACAACATGTACTGCATATAAAAGATGCAAATCGACACATAGATCTATATTTATATATCAAAAACTTAGAGAAAATATAAGTTTCTTTAACCCACTCAAATACTAATTAATCTATCAATTTAAATTAACATAAAGCCCCCAATTCAAACAAATTATATAAACATACTAATATTTGACGATTAGTCACAACATTCGGCTAATCAATTGTTAATTCTTACATATGATATCTGATTAGATATTCACCACTAAGAGGCGCATCAATTAACACTCAACATGATAGTTTGATACTTTGATACCTTTAAGAGGCGCATCTATAAACGGAAACATGAGAACACATAGCTATGTTCTTCCACATGGTAACATAATCATATTTATTGTATAATCATCTATTACTGTAAAATAACTTTTTTACTAATTAACAATTCACTAACGTAATTTTATTTATTTATTATCTAAACAAAACATTGCAGAATATAAACACTCAAACGACGTCACACCTGCATCGATTAATAGAAAAAGAAATATTGTTTCATTATAATTATTAATTTTTTATACCTATAATATAGTTAAATTTTCTAAACTCCATTATAATTATTAATTTTTTAAATCAAAGATATGCGATACACGGATATAACTAGGAGATCGTCATTCAATATCTATTAAAAAAGTTGAGGGGACGAAATTGGCTTTCTTATTTATGTTATTAAATAAAAAAAGTAATCAAATAAAAACTAGTGAATTTAATTTTAAAATTTAGTTATGTGAATGGATAATTAAATCATGAAAAACGTTTTTCTTTATTTTCTATAAATATAAACCTTTATTAAACCTTTAAATCTATATGATACTTCATCACTTGATTGTTAAATAAAAACTAGTGAAATTAATTGTAAAAATTAGTTGTGATTGGATAATTAAATCATGAAAAATGTTTTTCTTTATTTTCTATAAATATAAACCTTTATTAAACCTTTAAATCTACATGATACTTCACCACTTGATTGTTAAATTGCTTTACTAGAGTATGTTTTAGTATGTTATGTTTCCAGTCGTATCTTGTAAGCCTCACCCCACTAGTTTCATTGATGTACATGTAATATTAAATGCAAACTGTAATGACTTGATCTTTTGTAACCTTATGATATACAATTATTTTTGAAAAGTGCTACTTATGTAAATTAGTATTTTGGTGGATCTTATTGGTGATGTTGTGAGTGTCCTAGTCTAGAAGGAAATTCACCTAAGTCTAAAAATGGTTAATGGTCATATCATGTTGTTTGATAGTATGTTTGAAAGGATTATGCATGGTGGATTGAGTAATCGATGTAACACTATTAAGTGTTTGATAAAATGCTTCAATGATATTATTTTGAAGATGAAACTTATTTTCAAGTGAATTGAATTTGTTGGGATATTATGGCTTGAAACTTATTCTATGTGTATTTGTTATGAAAAATGATAAATTGAATCCTTATATGCAATTGTAGGGAATTTCGTTTCTTGAATACAGAGAAAAGAAATACAATGTAAGTTCATAATATCTTTGATCCAGGAGATCTTTCTGGAATCACTAATCCCACGAATATTGATGGATAGGAGATCCATCAATTGGAAGTAGAATCCTCGTGCCCCAAAATAAATTTACTCACATGGTCTTCATGCCCGACAAGATCAATTCCAACACAGGCATTCATTTAAGGGGTGTGAAGGACTTCATCAGCTAATTGAATGTCGGCCTCTTCTTGAGTTGAAAGGGGGTCTTCATCATGGGGCTCCGAAAGATGTTGATCTACACCCAAGACAAGACCCTATATAAACAAAGTAGAAGCCCTCATAAATAGTATGAGACTTTTTTCTGTTTTTTCTTTTTAGAGTTCTTTTTTCTATTTTATTGAGGTCCTTTATTAAAAAAATATGACCAGTTCACTTATGATTTTAACATTGAGCTCATACTTTCTATACTTTTTTATTCTCCGAGTCACATAATTGTCTTGTATGTCCACATATACCCGGCCACAATGCACAACAATGCAAGCTAATCGTCGCTTAGTTATAACCATGACTGTGTTATAAAGGTTATCAATTTATTCTATACCTTTTAAATAGACCTGGTGAAACGGGCGGGTCTAGTCGTGGGTTAGAATGGGTGCGGATCCGAATGGGTCAATTTGAAAACGGTTTAAGACGGGTGTGAGTCAGAACGAGTCGATTTAAGATTTAGTGTTTTTAAATTACCCGTTTATTCCTTGACCAATAATTTATAGGTTATCAAATCAACTCTAGAAACTTAATGAAATTCATCAGAAATCTTGAAGCCATCATTTTCCTACCCTGAGTTCTTGAAGCCATCATTTCCATCTCAGACTCAATGATTTCGGACCTTCTCGCCAGACTTTTCTTAGCATTTGCAACGAGTTCAAACTCATCAGAAAGCTTCTTCACCGTTCACTTCCTACCTGCCATTGACGATTCCCCTTCCCCTGCGTCTTCTTCATCAATCAATCTCTGATTTGAGGTCGATTGCTAGGTGAATTTGTTGTAATCAGTCTCTAATGGTGCATCAAACCAATTAATTGCTTCTCATCAGTTGCAATCCATCTCTACTTTGTAACCCATTTTGACCCTCACTTGTAGTGTTCTGACTAGGGCTGTTTAAAAAACTCGTAGCTCGTGGCTCGCTCGGAAAAAACTCGAAATTAGCTCGCTCGAAAATCAGCTCGATTATAAACGAGCTCGGTTTCTAAACGAGCCGAGCCCGAGCCAAGGTCAGCTCGGCTCGTGGCTCGCTCGTTAGTTAGCTCGTTGGCTCGCTCGCTTGGCTCGTTTAAATTTAAGCTTAATTTTTATTATATATACATATATATAACTGAAAATTATGAGTTTATTATTTATAATATAATTTTTAAGTTAATTACTAAGTTTTCTATAGTATTTTACTTAATAAAATATTAAATTAAAATAAGATATAAAACTGATATGATACTTTTCAGTAAGAAAATATTTGTTTTTATTGAAAAATAAATAAATAAACATCTAATTTTAAAATTTTCATTACGAGTATGCCAAAAATTATGTTTTAGTCATGTTATATTTCAATAAGTGTAAATAATATAAATTTTAAAAAATAAACTAGCTGGCTCGACGAGCCGGCTCGGCTCGGCTCGACTTTTAACGAGCCGAGCTTGAGCTCAATATTTTAGCTCGTTAAAATAAACGAGCCGAGCCCGAGCTTACCCTGGCTCGGCTCGACTCGGCTCGTTTACAGCCCTAGTTCTGACGCATCCTGACCCACAGTGTTTCTTTTAGTGTTTTTTTAATCCTAAAGTTTATATATTCTAACCCTTAAACAATTTTAAGTAACCCATCCTGACCCCTCCAACAATATAAGCTAACCCATTTTGACCCTAATTTGTATTTGTATTTGTGGGTTAACAAGGGTGACAATCTCAACCCACAAATACGGGTTAGAAAGGTTAGCTTATATTGGTTGAGGGTCAAAATGGTTACCTAAAATTGTTTGACGGTTAGAATAGATAAACTTAAAATTTAAAAAGAAAAAGAGAAAAAAAAAACCCTGCGGGTAATACAATCCAATCTAACCTCCAAACAATGTGTGTGCTTAAATTATAGTTTCTATCATCACAACAAGCATCTTGAGATTAGAATTCAAGCAACTCGAGCATCTTGAGTTTAGAATAGCATATTGATTCTAATCGACAAATCACATTCGAATCGACATTTAGATGGACTGAACATTGGAACGATTTAATGTCTAGTACCAATTATAAAAGGATCATTAATATTGCCGATGATCACAAGTCAAATGCTAAAGTTACATTTTAATATCGAGAGACAATGTCTATTTGATGAAGATTCAAGTTCAAGACTTGAAAGTGATGTATTTAATATAAAATTTAGCGGTTAAAAAAATATAGTTTACTTTACAATTTAACTAATTAATGCTATAACTAATTTTTCATAAAAAAACTCCCTTGTTTTATTCTCTTTAAGTTCCAACCACTATCGTTATTTTTTGTATAATTTATCAATCCGTATTTCTGACGAGATAAACCCTACTTGTATTCATATGAATTTTTATGTGTCAAAATAGGTTTATATTTTAGCATTATTTGATACTTTATCTTATTGGATTGAACACCCAACAAAACCGAGTCCACTTTGTAATAAATTAAAGTGAATACATGCTAAGGTAGACATAAAAAAGATACAAGGCTAAAATCTTCACATATAAATAAAAAGGGTAAAAAGTGGGTTAGATTTGTATATTACACAATTATTCACATGACACGTAGTAAAATAATTTCTATAAGCACACTAAAAATCAATATATGTGTCGTCTTGGACAACATTACATATTTACATCTATATATTGTGTTAACCCCTTATTCTCTTACGATACGAGTAGAGTTGTACAATATAGTTAATATAGATCATGTCAAAAAATAGATAGGAATAGTATTCTACAATATGACTACTAGTATATTAAAGTTTTCCATGAATAACAACACGGGATTATATAGCTAATATATCCCACATGAGAATTATGTATCTACATTTTAATGTATTATGGAACCCACTTGCCTCTACTTTGTAGGTTTCTACTTTTTAGTGAGAGCCCCACTGCCTACCCTTGAGATTTTAATATTCTCTTTGTATACTTACGCGTTGAATTTTCATATTCGGTTCGGTTTGAAACTGTCACACCCCCAAATCAACCACTAACGGAGTTTATACCGTTAAGGGGTGCGAGCAAACCAGGACCACAACCATTAGTTACAAATACTAAACGAATCATAGTAAAGTCCAAACATTAGTAATAAAAACAGTTTAACAGTACGCAGCGGAAAACATTGTCTTTAGCACTAACCACGTGCTTTACAAAATCAGTGTTTTAAATTCTCAATTAAGTTTAACTAAAAATAAAATGTCTTCGTGTGTCATGCCAACCCGATCCGGATACTCCTTAGCGATCTGTAAAAGTTTAAACCACGCAAGTGTCAACCTAACGGTTGGTGAGTTCACAGTGGGCTTGTCATGCAGTGGCCCGGTCTCATACATCATAGTCGTATAAACATATTCTTATGTACAATTTAATTGTGAAAAGCAATGCTTAATGATAACCAAAATTATAGTATTGTGGTTTAGTAAAAGTATTGTCCGTAACCTACGTTATCTGGTATGTACTAGTTTTGTATAGTTAAAGTGCTCAACCGATATCGCGGGTAGCTAATCCGTTGTTCCATGCACTAAGGAAGTTTGTACCAAAGCTGACTGATAATTGTAGTGGCAGCGCCTCCAGCTATTTTGTTTTGCAGACATATGTCATCGCGGCTTTGCCTCCCCCGTGTCCTCTCGGGATCACGGTCAGATAGGCTGATATTGTACCTCCGTGCACCTCCAGTGTCACGAGGCGGAGTTTGTCAAACTCCAGTAGATCTACCCAACATCCCCTCGCTTTACAATTAATGGCACAATTAAGTTGAAGACTTTTTCAGTTAAAAGGCAATCCTTAGAAATCATGTGGTATCATGTGGTTTAGACTTTAACCTACACTAGCCATATTAAAACAGTTTACTTTGGGGTTCTTATGAATCCCGAAAACATTTTTCAGTTTCGTTTTAGAATTAGTTGTTTAAGTAATTCACAAGTGTTTCCCATAAAACACTTTAAGTTCATCAGGTAGGTGCATAGCACTCTAAGTTTTCAGTTTCATCAAGTAGTGCATAGCACTCATAAAGTTGTCAGCATTGTTTTTCATTAGGTTATTCAGTGTGTCCCAAACGGGCTCACAGTAAACGGGTTAGTGACACTCACCTTGGGTTGCACTGCTACGCTTGCTAAATAATCCAAATATTGATTGCTTATCGAAGACCTATGAACACGTTTAGGTCTTAAGTATTAGTTTTGTGTCTAATCTTTAACTTACGTCACTATGGCCCATAACATAGCACGTTGGAACTACGACACGACATACCGACACACGACACCGATGGTTGATCATAAGCAAGGGTTCACATAAATCAGAAATCAAACATGTTTCATCATAGTATATTCATGTAAGTCGTAGCATGGCATTCAAGTAAGTTGCACAAGTTTGGGTTTAGGTCTGGTCACAGTTTCGCTAGCATAGATTCGCTAGGCAGTGTCGCTGTGTGCACGGGCAGCACTTTCGCTAGGCAATACCCGATGACACAGTTTCGCTAGGCTAGTTTCGCTCGAAACTGTTGGCACAGTTTCGCTAGCCTAGTTTCGCCCGAAACTGGTTTGAACTTTCGTTCAGGGAATTTCGCTCGGTAGTTTCGTTCGGACAGGTCTGGTTGGTTTACCCGGCGACACTACAGTTTCGCTACATAGTGTCGCTGGATGAAGATATACATAATTTCGCTACATAATTTCGCCCAGAGAACACACAGTGTCGCTGGTCGCGAAAAACTCACAAATCAGCCTAAAAATCAACCTAACAGCTTCCATACTTCATGTGATTCAATATTTAGCATGTATGATCATTTACCAACATAAAACAGTAAGCTTTAACACCTTAAACATGGGTTTTCATCATCAAATCACCAAAAACACATTTTAAACCTAAGATGACTAAAATGGCATAAATCTTCATTATGGATGGATTTCAAACGTAAAGTTACTGACTTTAGGATAGATCTAGCATTCCTAAGCAACATATCAAGAGATCAGGTGATTCCATAGAGGTTTAAGCATGCTTTTTAAGAAAAGACATAAAGAACACATAAAAATGGTTTTGGGAGACTCACGATTCGATCTAGGATCCGAATGGATGTTGTCTCGAGGCTGGGATCACGTCGGCTTGTGGTGATTCTTGGCTGACCAGAAGTTCCAGGAGAGTGTGTGTGTGTTTTGAGTAAATGGTGCAAAATGGGGTCTCTAGGGTTTTATGTTAATATATAACAGGAGCTAGTTTCGCTGGTCAGTTTCGCTGGCTCTGTTAGTCAGAGGGTTGGCTAATCCGGGCGACACTATAGTTTCGCCCGGTAGTTTCGCTGGAAACCCAAAAGTGACCAGTTTACATTTTAAGCAAGATAAGTACAGTTCATGGATTGTCATGCTATTCACAATACTAAATCATGTATTTAAATCACATTGCACATAATAACTATAACTAAATGAACACATAACACATATGGGCGGGTTTGGTGATCAACCAAAGGTCGTGGACGTATTCGGCCTAGTTAAGCATTAGTTACTAAGTTAACACTTATAACGTAACTAACGGAGATTGTCTAACGGAAGTAAACCTTGAAATTCTCGGATGTCACAGAAACCGAAACCAAATTTGAGTTTGATCGGATTCGAGTCACTTTTTCAGTAAGATTTGAATGTTAACACTCGTGACTCGTACATGGTACCATTTAACGCGGAAGATACACATAGTTGTTAAAGACATTTAACGCGGAAGATACACATCGTTGTTAAAGACAGTGTTGTGTATTATAGCCGGTTAGTAATCGGTTGTTATTGATAACCGATTAGATTAGTAGCCAGACCCATAACGGCTTAGTAACTGTAACCGGTTATTGAGCTAATTACCGATTTGAAGTCTTGAACAATAACTAGTTATTGAAAGTAACCTGTTTTTTGCATCTCTACATGTATATACCGAGTCGTTTGATATAAAACTAGTTATGAGTTGATAGATAAATGTTTATATCTAACAAACTTTTGTTTTAACTATAACTTGGATTTCGTGACCCGCGCGTTGCTGCGGGGATAACGAAGCACACAACAAAACTACGCGTTGTTATCACGCTAAGTAAAGAAAACGGAGATAAAAACCGCATAATGATCCAAACACTAAGACTAACGGCCCTACGACCTAAAAGCTACGCTACCCGACTACACTTATAATACCACAAATTCCTTACTAAATTTGTTGAGGTTGACAATAGAAAAATTAAAGAATTCTATGTCACATGACTATAGCTATTACACCATCTTATGTCCTAAACTGGTCACGCTCAAATGAAAAAAAAACAAATCAATTGAAATATAGTATTATTTTATCAAAAAAATTTTAAAAAAATCCGGTAACACTGTAGCAACCGAAAAAAAATTAAATAATTTTTTTACTATTCATCTCTATTATATTATTCATTTTATTCCGTTCATGTTTATAAATGTAAAAATACTAGATTTCACGACCCGCACAAAACTGGCACATTGTCATAATCCTACGTAAATAAAACAAAAAAAAAATTAAATGACCAAAACTAATAAAAAAGTATATTAAACGACTGTACCTAGGCTTTGCGTACATATTATACCACCAAAAAGACATAAACTCCATTGATAAACTCAAACGACTATATTAATTATACACGACAGATTAAATAAAATATTTTTTATTATGCTCCGCTTCAAGTTAACTAAATTTACAAAAGTAGTCATTCAACTTTATTTTAATAATTTTTCTCTTGTTAATGTTTTAATAAAAAAAAATAACCATACACTAAGAGTAGTACATAGTGCAACCAAAATAATATAACCTTGAATATTATATTCAATTTTAATATGTTAATATGTATTTTGTTTGTTATATAAATATATAGGAAAATATATATATAGTCATAAGTCATTCTTTTTAACACACCGTAAATCTGTTGGTATTTTAGTGTAAAATGGATAAAGTTCGATATGCAAATATGAGTCGACGCATATTTGCATATCAACGAGACTAACGGGGGTTCGGGGGCAGCGACCCCGAAAGCGGGGTTCGAGGGCGGCAGCCCCTGACGGGGTCCAAGGGCAGAGCCCCTGGCTGGGGTTAAGCTGCCAGGTCAGCTTGGAAAATTTTTATTTTCAATAAAAACGTTTAAGGGAAAATTGATTAGAAAATTAATTTTCGTAATTAATGTATATTTTATTTATATAAAATATGTTGTAATTATCCCCTAAAAACCGTGGATAACTGCTTGAGCAGTTGATCGACAACTCAAAACCGCTTCCTATTTGTTTGGATCGGAATTCCATTCATACGTACGCTAATCATAATTGATTAGATTTTCTCTCTGCAAACACACATACAATCCTTGTAATCTTCTGATTTTATCCGATCGTGAAGTGGTATACTCTCCATTTTATCGATCTGAAAGCGATAATCGCGACTTCAGATTCTATCAGTTTACACTTTTCTAACAAAATCCACAATTCAAATGTTCTTGAGTTGAATTCTCCGTTCTACACTTTAACAACTTAGATTCTACAAATTTGCCGTTCAAAAAAAAAAAAACAACTTAGATTCTACTTAAAAACGGGGAATTAATGGCGAAAAGATGACCCGATTGCTTTTCAGATGAGTCAAAAACAAGTTCGATCTATTCAGATAGTGATCGCATTTATTTCTGCACCGCCACCACTTATTCCTCTCCGATCTGTTGGTGAAATGATCAGGCGGAAGTTGTGCTCAAGAAGTAGGATGGGTTGGATTTTATATAATTTTTATTTCTTTTTTTTCTAATATTTCTGTTTTTATTTATAAGGAAATATTCGTCACTTAACATGAATTTAACTGAAGATTCTAATGTGTGTTAGTGAAAATAACATATAGTGTGAAAATAACATAAAGTGTGACCAATGATCTCTAGCCCAATTGGCTATGGGTAGGTACCCAAGACATTATAATGGGGAGGTTTTTTGGGTTGAAGTTCCACTTGTAACAAAAAATAAATATATGGGGGCTACAAGCTGGGCCAGAGGTTTTCTCATCTATGGTGAGTTTCCTCCTGATGGGGATTGGAGATGATCGGGTATTCGGGTGGGTGGGTAATACCCCCGTCAGTGATCCAAATTTGCCATTCAAAAAAACAAACATAAAAAATAAGTTAATTTATGATTTAATTTCCATGACTGTCAATATACTAAAAGAATATACATTATCAATAAATATTTTTATCAACAAACATTTCGTCTAATGATATTCTAGCGTGTAACTGATGCTCCCTCAATTGAAGGTTTAGAGTTTAAATTTAAAGAAAAAAAAGTTAGGTCGATTTATGAGTAAATTATAAACTAGTAAAAAAATTGTATATATTTATATATTTATATATTAACAAAAACAATTTGTAGTTTGCGAGGCAAATTACTGTACATCATTTTGGCTATTAAAGGAGTGGCATGTGTCAAAAATCAACCCGTACATTAGACAAGTGTCCTTAAAACTGCATTTTTAGTTATACCTTATCAACTTTCTCTCTCTTTTCTTTTATGAATGTGGGTTAAAATGTATGTGGGTTCGCATACCACTCATAGTCATATGACTCATATCCCTATTTTCTTTCACATAGGGGAAGTTGCTTAATGTCAATATAAGGATTTGCTAAATCAATATAACTTATCATGACCAAGGGGTATTTGTCCTAATGGTATGGGGGATGAATGTTAGAGCTTGGGGACCTTGAGGTGTCAAGTTCAAACCTGTTTCAAGGGGGTTTTTCTCAAGTGGTGAGTTTACTCCTTGATGGTGTTCCTGAGTGAGCCAAGCCTGAAGTGTCAAAATCAGTATGGACGGTTGCAATCCCGTTTCCGAAAGGCTCACTCGGGTATTAGAGATTTGGAGAGTGGTTCCAAACGCCGTTCAAAAAAATATAACTTATCATGGTATATTTAGTTCTCTATTTTTTTTTTCTAGAAAAAATGGAAGTTTTGAGTTTTTTTATATGTAATTTGTAACTTTACTTGTTAAAAATAGAAAATATTAAATTTTTAGATCTACTATTTTGCTAACTGGTCTCTACATTAAGCTATAGTGGAAATTACATATGAAAATGCACATTGGCTTTAGCTTTTCATCTCGAAGATATTACTTTGAAAATAAATTGGCGGCACGCCGTAAATCCTCTATTTCTTTTGTTTTTTTTCATTTTCTTTCTTTGTTGTTTTCCTTTTTAGACTTTTACGTTTTTGCACTCCTGAACTTTTAGCTTTTCTGCTTTTACTTCAGAAGGTTTATGTGTGTGAGTTGTATGTGTTTCACCTTCTAAGGAGGGGGTCGTAGGTTCGATCCCCATTCAATCCATTTTTTTACCTTATTTTTTGTTTTAACTTCTTTATTTTACTTTATCTTCTTTGTCTTTTTAGGTTTTATTAACTTTTGTATGATGAGTTGGACATCTTTTGTTAACAATAAAAAAAGTGACCCGTCGTAACGTGCGGGTGGACTAATTTCTTGTTTTCATTAAAATTAAAATTAAAATATCAAACTAAAATCTAAATCAAATCGGCTTGAGTAGTAATAAAGTTTTAAAGCCCAAATTAATGACTGTACGGCCCACATGTTTTAGTGCCATTTTGGGCCATTCAAGCTCAATTCTTCAATATTTACATAATGAAATAAAATCTTTATGGCATTTACTAAGGTGGTGTTTGTTTTTTCTAAAAAAGCTCTTCTGTCCTCTTATATCTGCGCCGCACAGACTACTCGCAGACATTTAGGTCTGCAGACTGTTTGTTTTTTCGAAGACATTTCATTAAAAAATGTCTGCGCGGCCTCTTCTTGGTGCAGATGTGGTCCAGCAACTTCTGACATCTTCTAACATCTGCTAACATTCTTTTAAACAGCTTTTTCATAAACAAACATTTTTTAACAAAGTTTAAAAAAAACATTTCTAAACATTTTTTTATAAAAAACGTTTTTTTTAAAAGTTTTTTTTTCTAAAAAAAATGTTTTAAAAAACTTTTTAAGTATTTTAAACAACTTTAAAAAAACTTCTTTAACCAATTTTTTTTAAGAAAGCCTTTTAAAAAGTTAAAAGAAAAGTTTTATTCAAAAATAAAAAAACCTTTGTAAACAGCTTTTTATAAAAACGTTTTTTAAAAAGGTTTTATTTCTAAAAAAGGTGTTTTATAAATTTTTATTTTTAGAAAACGTTTTTTATAAAGTTTTATTTTTAAAAAACGTTTTTAACAGTTATTTGCAAAAAAAGAATATTTTAAATATTTTTTAAAAAACTTTGTATACAATTTCTAAAAAACGTTGTTTAAACAATTTTTTTAAAACATTTTTAAACCGTTATTTATAAAAAACGTTTTTAAACACTTATTTAAAAAAAAGTTTTTAAATTGTTAAAAAAAAACTTTTTTAAACAGTTTTTATAAAACATCTTTATAACTTTATTTAAGCGAAAACTGTTTTAAAAATAACTATTTGTTAAAAATATATAGAAAAAAAATCAAAAGGTTTGATTAATAATTAACTATAAGTTCTAAAAACAGTTTATTTAAATTTCAGTTGATTTTATCAGTTTGCAGAAGTTAAAAAAACAAACAGTTTTCTTCTTACAGACTGCAGAGGTTTGCTCCACATTTTTTTCTACAGATGTCTGCAGATGTGGTCCGCAGACTGCAGACGTTTTACCTCTTAATAAACAATTAGCACCTAACTAAAATTTAGTCGAGTGTATATTGAGAGAGAGGTTCAAATAAGAAGTTTGATTTGGATAAAAAGGATAAAAGAATCTCAGTTAATTGATCTTGATCTAAAAAAAGGGAAGGAGGGGCAATTTGGTCTTAGTCATCTTTGTTGACTTTTAATTAAGTTCTCCCATTTTTTTAAACATTTATAACTTTTACATACGAGATTATTTTTAAAAAAAATTACACCATAAAAACGAGCATTTTTTATCTTTAAAACGCGTATAGTGTTGCTATATATAAAATTAAAAATAAAATACACTTTTCGATTTTTGACACCATGATCTAAACATTTTGACACAATATGATATAATCATCTGAACATTTTTGACACAATGATCAGATCATTTTGATAAAATTGAAAAGGTAAATCTTTTATTTTATTTTATATATAACAATATTGTACGTGTTTTAAAAATAAAAAACGCTCATTTTTATGGTGTAATTTTTTTTTTATATAATGTTGTATCAAAGAGTTATGAAGGTTTAAAAAATGGGAGGAACTTGATAAAAAATCAAAAATGTTCTTTCATCTTGAAGATTTATAGCTATGATTCATTATTATCCTTCTTACCCAAACCACACTTCTCACAATAATCCCTCTCTGTCTATTGAATAAGATTTGGCATTTTTATATGGTAAAGTTTAAACTTTAAATCCTATTGGTGAAAAAAATAAACCTTAAGACCAAAAAAAAATATCACACTATTATCTTCTAATCAAGGGCGGAGCTTATATAGTGCCGTAGCGACCCCTGTCGCTATGGGTTTTTTTTTCTAGAAGTATCGATAATACTTATAATTCGGTATAAAAAAATTATATGTATTGAATCGGCCACCACATTAAAAAATTATGTATTGAATCGGTCACCACTAAAAAAAATATGTATAATATATTTAGTCAATTAGTCGGTCCCCATTTAAAATTATATTTAAACTTTTATGTCATTTATTAAAAAAAATTAAGATGAAGGTTATATTTTACTTTTTGTTAAAGAAAAAGGTTAATATTAGTAAATAACATTTAAATGTTAAAATTAATAAAACATAGAATTGGGCATTAGGGCTTGGTCCGCTTGGAAAAAAAATAACGGGAGGGAAGAGACAAAGAGCAGCGACCAGAGCTTCTCCTTCAGGTTTTTTTCGACGATTTCGAACGACCAACTAAGTAATTAACCTAGAGCAGGGACCGAGCAGGCACAACACCAAGAGCATCGACCTGCGAGTGAGCGACCAAGAGCAGCGACCGAGTCAGTGGCGGGGTGAGATTTCAAACAGGCACAACGCAACACCAAGAGCAACGCCGAGCGACCCGGAACCCCCCAAATCCAATTCTTTTTCAGGTTTGTGTACTGTTTGAGACAATGAGGCCTGAATGTTGATGTGTAAATGTATTTTTTGGACTTGAAATCTTGAATGTTGAATGAATTTGAATATTGATGTTGATGTATTTAGCTTTAATGTTGATGATTGGTTCATTGAATGGTTGATGTATTTAGCTTTAATGTTGATGGTTGGTTCATTGAATGTTGATGTATTTAGCTTGAATGTTGATAATTAGTTCTTTGAATGTTTATGTATTTAGCTTAAATGTGTAATTTAGTTTAATTTAGCTTGAATGTTAATGTATTTATTGAATGTTGATGTTGAATGAAAATGTAAACTACTTTAGTTTAGATTAGCTTCATTGATTGTAATATATTAGATAAACTGTTGAACTCATTGATTGTTTGGTTCTTCTTTTATTAGGTTTTAATGGGAAAAATAAAAACTTTGATGATTCCGACTGCATAATTGATGAACTTAAAGTTTTCAAAAGGCGTCGAGCTGAGCTATAATTCTTCTTTCAGGTGCTCACAATTTATAGTTTTTATTGTTGGACATGACCCGAATTCGATATTTATAGTTTTTATTGTTTGACCTGACCCGAATTCGATATTTACATTTTTATTGTTTAGCCCGACCCGAACTGGACCGCCGATCCGAACATAGACCTCAAAACATAATGATAGATTTTTTAAGTCACATGACTATCGTTCATCTCACAAGAAAAACTCAAACTCCGCTAGTGCTACTAATTGCATACAACCTTTCATTATTTTTTAATTTTTTTTGTTTTATCGATTTCATTATTCCATATTAACACAATAGACAACTTATTTTGACTTTTGTTGACTGCACATATTTTATATATATATATATAATGTGTTTGAAGAAATTAACAATCTCTCATTTCCTCCCACGGTTAGGTCGTTCATATTGATTATGCAGGTTTTGGGTTCGAAACATCCACCTTTCCCAATTTGTTTTTTGTTTTAAACGCTTACATTTAGGCTGAGTCATACAACAGATTACATGTACACGCCACGTGTTTAATAAGCCCATTTTCTATCATCGGCATCACCCTACCGTGTTCATCTTCATGAAAGCACTTTGTCGCTGCCTGAATCTGCTTCTCCTTCACTAGAATTTCACGCAGCCTTTAAAGCTTCAATAACAGGTACGAAGGTGGCTTCCCACGTTATTTGAATTCCGTTCTTTTACTCCGTTTACGAACAGAAAATGTACGCATACCTTTTTAGGTTCAAGACATTCTCCTTATACTTAAGGTGTTGATTTCTTTCTTATTTTGCAGTTCTATTATCTTCTACTTCCTTAATTACAAAGTTATCTACGATTGTTTAATCTTTTATTCTTAATTTCTGTTACGTAACTACTTCTGATACATATTAATGAACTTTAACATGCTTTCAATTTTTTATTTTGGAATCTAACCTAATTTTCTGTATGCATCATATATAAACGTATGAGTACGAAACATATTTCTTTTTAATTTATATTGATCCTACT
The DNA here is from genome assembly GCA_039602395.1 of Deinandra increscens subsp. villosa. Classification (NCBI taxonomy): domain Eukaryota; kingdom Viridiplantae; phylum Streptophyta; class Magnoliopsida; order Asterales; family Asteraceae; genus Deinandra; species Deinandra increscens. The sequence continues at coordinate 105,291,909 of JBCNJP010000010.1, read as the reverse complement.
GGCTCTCAATGCCAGGTACTTTTAGGTGCTGCAATTATTTTTCTTCAATTATATATGTGTTGGGCTTAGACTTTTAGGATAAGTTAAATTCTAATATGCAGGAGGTTAAAGTGAAAGTTGGGACATACTTTTGAGTAACTACATTAAACAAACACAAATCTGGTATAAATTTGTTGTCATTAAGGGGCAACGACAGTGTTTTGTATTCTAAATTGAGTTATAGGTTTATTATAGGTTGGGAGAAGAGTGATGAAGATGACACGGAGGCACTGAAGGGCCAAGGACAGTGTTTTTTTTTTTGGATCGAGTAATAGGCTTATTATAGTCTGGGAGAAGAGTTATGAAGACGTGTTTACAGGAAGAGTCAGGTACTTTTAGGTGCTGTAGATAATTTCGGTTCAATTATATATGTGCCAGGCTTAGACCTTTAGGCTTAGACCTTTAGGATAAGTTAAAGAATGGAATTAGGTTGGGATTTTATATTCTTAAGATTAAAATTATATATGCAGGAGGTTAAAGTAAGTAAAGGTTGGGACATGCTTTTGAGTAACCACATTAAACAAACACAAATCTGATATAAATTCGCTGCCATTAAGGGGCAACGTCAGTGTTTTGTATTCTGGATTGAATTATAGGTTGGGAGAAGAGTGATGAAGATGAGACGGAGGCACTAAAGGGCCAAGGATAGTGTTTTTTTCTTTTGGATTGAGAAATAGGCTTATTATAGGCCGGGAGAAGATTTATGAAGACGACATGTAGGCACTGAGTGTTTATAGTGGGCGTGTTACGTCTATATTGTCGTTCAGTGTGGTATAAAATCTATTGTCTACTGTTTCTGCAGATGAAATCATACCAATTTCGAAATGACTTTTAGTTTAATACTATTAGAATCCTGCAGAGGCACCATTTAGTGTTTGCCTTAAGAAACTTACCGCAGTTAAACATTTGATACATAGAGTACACGTTTTTTTCCTTGGTATTTTCCCTTTACTAAGTCTTCTTGTAGTTATAAGAACATTTAAAAAGGTTAATAAGAGGTAAATCTTATGTTTGAAAATAACGGTTCTGATTAAAGTAGCCCGGTAAATCTAATTAAACATGTGTTTCTTAGATGGCTTATTAGTTTAAAAACCCACTACAAGTACAGGTAGGTTTTACTACTACTTTAAAAAACAGAAGTAAAATAAGAAGTTCATATAATACATCTAAAATTCTAATCCTATGAGGACACTAGCCATACATTTTCTCAAATATTAGAACACAAAAATATGAAATAAATTTATTTCGTAAATTGGAAACAACATTACAATCGTAGACCTTGGACTATTAGGGCATGCGCTATACCGCGTTTTAGGGTGGCGTTTTGGGGGATAACGGTGTGGAACACCGCCTCATAGGCGTTTTGCGTTGGCGTGGTCCATTCATGTAGAGAAGTCCACGGGGTTTTGGCTAAGGAGTTGTGGGTTTCCTCCAATCAAGGGATTACATGTATTTCTTTTTAAATTTTATATTCGTTTAAATTAATAAAAAAACATTTTAACATCACACATCACATCACACCATGTATACCTTTATCACAACACCAAATGGTGTTATCCAGTCATCGTCTACGTGACACAATAACACCACCCTTTAATACCATGTATACCACATTCCCTTAGACATTAAATTATTATTATTAGATTAGTGTTAATTAGTATGAGTCCACGAGCCCATTAAGTATCTAGCGTTTAGAGTTCATTCTCTATATATTGTAACCCTTATCTTCAATAATAACAATTCAGTTATTTCATAATCTTATATGGACTACATAAAGAACAGTAAGTTATAATACTGTTAATAATGATAGAAAAATATTTTTTTTCCACAGAGAATAAGAAGTGAACTTTAATCACAAAACAATGAGCATATTGAAATATCATAAAACCATTTCAGCCCATTAACTTAACAGTCAACCTACTGCTTCTCTGTTTTTGCAGGGACATCTTCATATGATGATCTACCACATGCTTAGACAACGCTACTTCACCCCGACACTTGTCATTAAACGTTAACAGCCACCCGATTTTGTTATATACATATCTGAAAACTTCGAATACACAACCGCTGTAACGCACGGTTGATTCCTCGTTATTATTAAATGTGAAATTTATCCATCTTTTGTCTCATCAAGAATTTTTTCAATCTATTTCAAACAAGATTCTTTCGAGCAAACATCGGTGCGAATATTTAACAATACTACTGACAATCATGATTCTATGCGAGGTAAGTTATTCTTTTTTTTTAACGGCAATTTGGCTTAGCAGTGTATCGGGACTGGTTACCCTAGACCTACCACTGTCCCGAGTCCAAACCTCATAGCGAGGGAACCCGGGAGCGCCTCCCTTGTGACTCAGAATCAAACAAGCTCAATCCTTCATTGTCCACCAATATCTACAAGTGCTGTGAGTAAGACTCGAACTTGGGTCTCTTCAACCACAAACTTAGAATTTTAACCATTACACCAACTTTACTTGATACAAAAGGTGCTTTATGTTTTATCTAAATTTTAGATTAAGTCTTTTAATTAAAGTAATTACATCAAACATCCTTTATGTTTTATATTGTTTCAGATAAGGTTTTTTGTCACTAACGGGATTAAAATTATCCGTTAAGTCAAGGGTATTTCCATCATTTTGCAATATCTTGTTTAATTTTTTTTAACGAAGCTGTGATTCTTTTAAAGGGTTATTTTTTTATTTTTAGGCTTTTATTAAAAGATGTGGAATATAATTGTAGGATCGATTGAGAATAAAAAACCCGGATTTTGCTCAAGAGCCTAAAAAATATAGAAACGAGATGAGGAAAATCATGGCTAATCATGAACAAATATGATTAAGTATGATGATTTCATTGATGAATGTTGAATGATTTGCAAGAACCGAATGTTTACATCATAGAAATCAACACACTAACTCATATCTCTCATGAAAAATCCATGGTCACCTTGGGTGAGCTCAAACTCAAGTTGTGACTCTCTCTAAAATGAAGACTTGCTCACATCTCTCATCATCTAACAAATGAAGCCCTGGTATTGAGCACCAAAAACCAGGATTTTGCTCAAGAACATACAAAATGTAGAGACGAGATGACGAGAATCTATGGCTAATCATGTAGAAATATGATCAAGTAGGACGATTTCATTAATGAAAGTTGAATGATTTCCAAGAATAGGATGATTAATAATCATAGAAATCACAACACTAACTTACATCTCTCGTGAAAAATCTATGGCTACCTTGGATGAGCTCAAACCCAATGTAAGACTCTTTCTAAATTAAATAAAGACTTGCTCACATCTCTCATCATCTAATAAATGAAGCCATAACCTTCTATTTATAAAGAGTCCATGTGGTCTACTAACCGTCACTAATAAAACACAAAAGTGAGCAAAATACAAATAAGAAATATTAATTATATCAACTAGAACTTAATTAAAGTCGATTTAATTAATATGAAGTTTGACTCGTTCGAACCAATCTTCACCATTAACTAAAATAGTTGACTTGTCAAAAAAACATCATCAATCCAAGCTTTGCAAACTTCAATCATCACAACCGAGTATCTAAATCAAACAAAATTGATTCTTCAACCAAATAATAAGTATACAGATTTAAAAACGTTAGTCATATATAATAAACCCAACAATAACACACCCTCATAATATATTTATTATAAAAAAATCTAAAACTAGCCAATCTAGAAATCGATGTTAGATATTTAGGAGTTCAGATGGATTTTTACATTGTCTATTTTTACTTTCTTTGGCTTAAGCATACATTGAAGGTTTACAGTTTCGGGATTGTAAATCTACCTTCGTGTTATTAGAATTCTCTTAATAAAAGTCTGACCGTTAATAAATGGAAAATTGGCGTCATTTAATCCCATCTTTTCACTATTGGCAAATAATAATCCATGTTTTCACTTTGGCAACTGGCAGTCCCACGTTGTCGTGTATTTATTTTTAACGGTCCCGCCGTTAAAAAACTTAACGGTGTTAAGTTTTTGCTGACGTGGCGAGTGATGTGGCATTTTTTTAAAAAAAAAAATCTTAATATATCCAGTCAGCACTCCACCAACAAACACCACCGGTCATCTTCTCCGGCGAACTCCGGTCGTCTTCTCCGGCGAGTATCACTTTTCCGACGATAAACAACAATCTTTAAACACTTATATCTCTCTCAATTTTGAACGAAAATTGATTCCGTAACTTGCATTGAATTCGTGACGAAGAAAGGATTCAAACTAGCACCATTGTTATGCAGTTTTATTGCAGATTGAACGTTCGAATGTGAGAACCACGATGAACATGAACTGGGTTTTAACTCAATTCTGATCTAAACTGAAATTTAACCACGCCAATAGCTTTGTATGATCGAAATGAACTTGTAGGTACCAGATTTATGCCAAATAATCAAGAAATCTAAAATCCACCATTAGAGACCAAAGCTTCGAAGAACATTAACTGTGATTTTCCGGATTCAAGTAAATCTTCACCAAAATCAGTTATGTAAGTTGCAATGAATTCAATATAAAGAATTATAACTACTAGAATCAATCACTAACACTAACAATCACGAATTCACCTCCAATCTTGAGGTCAAAGTTCACGAAGTTTGACTCCGAAAAGTCAAACAATATGAGTTTGAGCAATTTGATCACCGAATTCAATTTGTTTGATCACTGAATTCGAGCCGTTAGAGTGGCCAGAGATTTGACGACAGGAGGTCGCCGGAGAAGACGACCGGAGTTCGTCGGAGAAGACGACCGGTGGTGGGGGTGGTGGAGTGTTGACTGGGATGCTGACTGGATATATTAAGATTTTTTTTTTTAAAAAAAAATGCCACATCACTCGTCACGTCAGCAAAAACTTAACACCGTTAAGTTTTTTAACGGCGAGACCGTTAAAAATATATACACGACAATGTGGGACTGCCAGTTGCCAAAGTGAAAACATGGATTATTATTTGCCAATAGTGAAAAGATGGGATTAAATGACGCCAATTTTCCTTAATAAATAGATAAAAAAAAATAGAAGAGAGAATGTGGGAAGTGAAAGGTGCTTAGGAATTATAAAACCCGACTAAAATAGAATAAAATGTGTTATTTTCTAATCATAAAAAGAGTATCCAAGGGAAGAACCCAACATAACATGGCTGCATGTTCCAGATGTATACGTGGCAGTACACTCGTGGGGCTTCTGCCACTCCCCCATATACCAACGTTCCTCTTTGTCTTCTATTTATTTGTTTACTTTTACTCGAGATTGCATATTTTTTCTAATAGTTTGTATATATAAAAAACCAATAAATTATACTTTTTTTTAACGGTAAATTTGGATCATTGACGAGGGCATTACCCACCCACCCGATCATCTCTAATCCCCATCAGGAGGAAACTCATCATAGGTGAAAAAACCCTCTGGCCTAACCTGTAACCCTCATTTATTTATTTTTTATTATAAATAGAACTTAAACCCAAGACCTCCCCATTATAATGTCTTGAGTACCTCCCCAACCAATAAATTATATGGTAAAAGGGTCGATGAATACTCTTGACCCTTTATTGGTATCGCCCATGCCTACTTATTGAGATTCTAGAAATGGTTAATAGGATGCAACTTTCTATTCAACGCAAAAAGTTGAATAAAGAGATATTTTTATGAGTTTATATAGTACGGAATGGCAAAGGTGTTTAATAACAAAATATTGTTTTTAGGGCATGAGTCATGAGGTATATCGTTCTGGGTGATGTGAGTTTGTCACGTAGTCAGTGATCAGGAGTGGAAGTAGAAAAATATTTAAGAAAGTAAAAAAAATCTCGAACATTGATATATTGATATATAAGAAAAATAAGAGTTTATGTCAAACGTGATTTTCATTGATCATAGTAATCCACATATAGGCATTTACAAATGACTTATTATATGAGAGATATTCACAATTAAACTAATTTATCTTTTCCAAATACAATATTTTACAATGATTATCTAATAAAAAAATTAAAATACGATTTTATTAGATACGTACAAACTAACGCAAAAACCTTCCATGTACCAAGGTTCGCACCAGTTAACATCTCAATGTTGAAGTTAAGAGCTAAGGTGGATACAAAAGAGAATAATAAGATACAATGCTAAAGAAGAACTTAGAGTGACCTAGGGGGAACTAAAACTAAGGGAGGCAAATAAGGATCATTATACTAATGAAGTTGTGATAACGCCTAATTTAACATGGAAATCAATTTTAGGTCCTACTTGAATGATTGGTTTTGCTTGGCTATAGCCAACTACCCAAGCATTATGAACATATAAACTTTGTGCAATGGTAGACGTAGCACATCACCTTTGGGCAGAATTGACACGTTTAGGTTTTAGACATAAGTTAGGTTTGTGGGACACAACACAAGTGTAGCACATCATCTTCGGACAAAAGTGAAAACACTTATGCTTCTAAGGCAGTTGTCACATGTAAATCTTTGAATAAATTTTAATTAGGCTAATGTCGTATGTGTATCACAATTACTATTTCGGTGTTTGTTTTTAAGGATGCATTCGACTATGCTTTGTTCATTGTTTAGAGATATACATTTCTTAGGTGACTATGCTATACCAAACAACAATCTAAGGTAACACATCACCTTTGGATAGAAATCAGAGAATTAGAGTTTATGGGAATATAAGAGTTTATGGGAGAATTATAGTTTATGGAAAAATAAGAGTTTATGGGAAATTCTTTAGTTTGCGAAGAAAAATGAGTTTGCGCAAAAATTGAGTTTCACGCAAAATTTTAGCTTATGGTAAAATAATTCCATAAACTAATTTCCCAATTCCATAAATAATAGGTTTATGGTATTTTAGGATTACTAAAATCTATTTTAGGGGTGTATTTTCTTTTTATGGATTTGATTAGATCTCCAAAACTTGTTTTTAAAATTTATAAATAATAAGGATAATCACTATTTTGAAAAACCTGGAGATAAAGTTTCTGATTTTTAGGAGACAAATTAAATCTAAATTAGTTAACCAAAACATTAGGGTTAATCTACTATTTTTTTTGTTTAAATCATGATGATTATTGATTATGCTTCAATTATACATATTTTTATAGCAAATATTCCTTACATTTGGGTTATTTATGACTAACTATTATCAAAACAATGCCATATTGCTTTCTTTATAGCTTTTGAGACTAATCCAAGCCAAATCACAAAAGGAGCTAAAATGGAGAAAATATGAAGAAAAATGAAGCTTTTGTGAAGAATGGCCTCAAGCACGGCCCATGCCTCATATGGAGCATGACCCGTGTTACACATCAACAAACTTCTGGAAGTTGACTTCTCTGGCTGACACAACACGGCCCATGCTACTGACCCAGCACGACCCGTGCTCCTGACCACTGACTAGCACGACCCGTGTTCCTGATCCCGCACGGCCTGTATTCAAGACGAGGATATTCCCTGTTGATCGACTGTCAAGCACAACCCGTGCCCCTGACTAGGCACGACCCGTGCCCGATTCCAGTACCGCCTATAAAAGTCGACCCAAGCTCCATTTGCAAACCGCTCAATTCTTTTCCTTTCACCTTAGATTAGATTTCCGTTTTCAGTTGACCCACTTGGTGTTTTTAAGCATTCGACATCAAGATTTTAAGAAACATTAACTTAATTAGAATTATTTAAAGTTTGTCTCTGAGCTACCCTCTTTCTATTAAGCAAATCTTTATGGCCATTATAGGCTAAACTCTTACATTCGCTTGGGGGTAAACGAGCCTTTTGCGGGTTGGTAAAATGAGCTTATAAATTCACCTTAAGGTATGTATGAATGACTTTATGAAAACTCTTTATATTGAAAGTGTGTTGTCACCCTTTTGAACAAATGTATCTTGTGTATTACGGACCATTTGAGGACTCATCAGTCGGACTCGTGACACCTGACTTGAGGACAATGCATGATCCTTATGGTGACTCGCACCGCATGCAAAACAATACATTCGAGTGTTTTATGTCTATGTAAACAAACTCGGTTTTAACGCATGTGCGGTCTGAAGGTAATTGTTAGGATGAAGGGTTGATAATATTTTGTCATCGCGCAGATCCAGTTGTGCGTGCGTTGGTGAACTTGGCTCTGGTTACGACCGCCCATGCATGCCCAAAAATGGTGCATGAAGGAAACAGACCTTGATGAGCGGTTAAAATGTACACTTTATTTTATATTAATCACTCTCCATACACACCAAATTGTGTATAAAATATATAATTTAAATAGTTTTGGTGTGTAATATGTCATGACGTAAATGTGCTAAAATGGTGTGATTAAGTTAAACCTGAAACGTAAGAGTTAATAAGTCAATTTTTATAACTATGTATTTTCTAAATATTAGTATATTTAATATATAGTTTAAAATGAAATGTTATTAAATCTTAAAATCCATGAATTGTAAAATTGGTATGTCGTGACTTGCAGGTACAAAGAATATATATTAACAAGTCATGAAGAAAAGTAAAGTATGGAATGCATAGCACGTGAGGTGTACATGACCTTCAAATAATTAATTTCCCTCGGTGTGAACACAAGAAAGAAATGCAGCAATTGAAATTCGAGTATTCGACAAATTAGAAACACGGGCGGTACGCCCAAGTCTCACCATTTTAGGGCGGTACGCCCACGGGCCGAGTCGGCAGAAACTTAATTATTTTATTTTTCTGAACCTATTTAAAGGGTGTTTAGTCATTATTTCGAACCCTAATCACCCCCAGCCGTTTTTGGGGTGAGAATTAAGAATTTTAGAGTTTTCTTTTCATCTTTCTCATGTTTGTGATCAGTACGATGTCTGGCTAATTCATTGTAACTACTTTTGGTGAACGGTATGTGAAATCTTTCTGTTTCTAATCTATCATTGCTAATTGTTCCGGAATACTTGCTACCGTTGAACACCCGCATGCTAAACTGTTTAATCTAACTAGTAACCTAGGGTTTTAGTGGTCCACTGTTTATTGATCTAGCACTTTCTTGCGGCAGGACTAATCAGCCCATTAAGAACTTAGGTTATTAGGTCAAGGAGGCAATTGGGGACTATGTCTATGTAGTATTAGCCTCTGATAGGTTTTACCCAGATAGGTAGCATACCAGGATCCAGAAGTAGTTATCTTTAGTTAATAAGTGAGTTAGTTCACAATTCCAAACAAAAACAGCCAAGAGGCAAGTCTAGCTAATTAATTAGATTAAGTTAGTTTAGTTTAATTCAATCTAGGTTAGTGACAGTAATCTAGATTTAGGTAGTTAATTTAGTTAGGTAGTTTAAATCTAAATCACTAGTGACCACTAACTCCCCTGGATTGATACCCTACTTACCCTATCTATAGGTTTAAGTTTAGGATTATTTGTAGCGGTCTCGACACCCGTTATCAAATTGGCGCCGTTGCGAGTTTGTTTGCGCATGTCATTTTTCTTTGCAGGCTTAGTAGTGACTCAAGGAAATAAATATCACCATGGGTTGGGAGTATGGCGATCCGTGTTTAAGTTGTGGGAGTCTCAATCATATGACTCATCAGTGCCCAGAGTTCGACACTTGGAATAAAAAGAAGGTGGAAGAGTATGCACGTAGGAAAAAAAGAGAAGCTGCTCAAAGATATCCTCAAACGGAATATGAAGACACAAGCGTATATTCTCAATATCAAAGACCATCTTCATCTTACAATCAGGGACATTCTCAATCCAAGAATTATAATTATTTGAATCATGATATATATTCTAATAATAATAATTATAATTCTAACTTTTCATCTTTTGCAGGATATCATGATGGATATGACAATAGTTACTCTCAACCAGCATATGCGGTCCAACAGAATTTTGACCAAGGGTATCCCGAGTATCCCCAATATCAGCCTGAACAAAATTACACTCAAGGGGGTTACGACCAAGACGTATACATTCAGGGATACGACCAAGGTTATTATCAAGATGAATATCAGAGTGACTTGTATGATTATGTGGATCAACAGCCGGCTCAGGGGGAAGAAATTAGTGCTCAATTGGCCATAATGCTGGAAAAAATAAACTCATTAGTCGATGGCCAAAAGCAACTTCTTGAGATAAAAAAAGAGATGAATGAGGCACTGTCAAAGCAGCTGGCACAACTGGATGAAGACATGGAAAATCAAGAAGTTGAATGTTGGAAAGTTTCGGAAGAAGAATCGAATGAAGGTACATGTTTTTCAGAACCTGAAGAAGTAGTTTGGGAAGAAATTGGTAAGATGATTGAGGCTGAACAAGAAATGATGCATGATGAGGTTGAGGTTGGTAAGGAGATTGAATTAGAGGTTGAGAGTGATGTGGAGCAAGTTGATTGTGAGAGTGTAGCTAGAGAACTGACTGAAGATGAGCAGGAGGTAGAGGTTCCGAATCCTCCAGTACAAGTAGAGGAATGTTCAGAGCCGACGGATGATGTGCATATTGAAGAATCCATGACTGAGAATCCACCAGGTAACACTAATCTCTCAATTTTAAATAATAATCAATTTGTTGAATGTGAGCAGGTACAATTGAGTTTGAGGAAAAGGAAGGTGGTTGAGGAAGATGTTGGGCATGTAGTAATGAAAACACTCCGCAGTGATGATCTGGATGTGCCACGTGTGCAATTGCAAGCTTGGATTCGATATATCAATTATAGAGCACACGTGGGAAACTCTAAAGGTAAGTGTTCGATACGTGATAAATTTGTTTTTAATTTTAAGATTAATTTGTTTTGCATGTTGAGCTTGAAAAGAAAATTTAAGAGACGTGTGAACTACCGAGCCTTCATCGGTAATGTGATTGGCAAGTGCGGCTTGAAGAAAGGAACTTGGCGTGTGAAATACCGAGCGTTCATCGGGAACTCGGTTGGGAAGTGTGGACTCAAACCACCATGAGCAGAGAAGGAAGGATGGTCTGGCTGAAGACCATAAACTTAGCGCTTCCTGGGAGGCAACCCAGTGGTAGGTTTTTTATTTAATTTGTTTTATTTTTTATTTTTTATTTTGTGTGTGTTTTGTGTTTTGTGTTTTTCAGGAGTTGAATCAGTTTTCGGTGATGGAATTGAGCAAAAATTGAGTGTTCCAGGTATGTTTAGGACTAGAATTAAATTGGAACAGTTGTGATGGAAATTTAGAGGTTTTGGCAGCGAAGAGAAAAATTTCTAAGTGTTTCAAAATTTTTAAACTTTCTGTCGAAAAGAGGGCAGGGCGGTACGCCCCAGTTCTTCACGTTCTGGGCGGTACGCCCAGGATTAGCTGGCAGAATTTTTTGTTTTTTTCTTATCTCCGATCACGGGTACGTTTCCTAATTCTGTTTTTTTTTTATATTTTTTATTTAATTCTTATTTATTTTTGTTGTTTCTTTGTTCACATTGAGGGCAATGTTAAACTCAAGTGTGGGGAGGGGAATAACGCGTTTCGTGAGTTTATTTTTGTGTGTGTTTAAAAAATTAAAAAAAAAGTAAAAAACATCAAAAATACAAAAAGATTTTCCATTTTTTTGAGTCATTTTTAGTGTTAGGTTTTGAGTCAAATCTGTCTTTGGAATAACTTGCAAAAATCATGGAAAATGATAGTACAATTGGGAGTCGATTTCAATAATAAAAATAAAGAAAGAAAGGGAAAAGTGGTAGGAAAGGAGAGAATGGAAAATATATCTAATTTGTGATGTGTCGGTAGGCCCAGCTGATTTAGTAAAGCTTAATTATCCCATTGTGTTTATTTTGTATAAAAATGTAATTAATTTAGCTTGCTAGTGGGTTCCCATTTTAGAGGTAATAGTGAGGTTGAAACTGATGATTAGGAGGAAAATGACCTTTTTAAATTAGAGACTTATATATCCTCAGAATAACTGGCACGTTATGATCTTTTTGCGAAAGCAAATCCGAGAAATAACGGCGCCCCATCTTTTCCATATTTGAGCATATTAGGTAATTAATTGGTTAATTAATTAGAGTGAAGGGACAAAATACTCACGTACGAACTAAGGATAGTATCCCGTGGTGAGTGTCTCTGATGATGTTCCGGATCTCGCGGGCTAAACACTCACGTATGATTTCGGGGGTAAGACCTTGTGAAAGAATGCCTCTGATGATGTCCGTTGGTAAGTATAGTTAAAATTAACCAATTATATAAATAAAAAAAATGAAAAAAAATAGAAGCATCAGTAGTCAAATAAATGCTCAAGCAATTTCATTATCCATTCAAAACCATCATTCTTGGGATATATGAGTATCTAGTTTAACTAGGGTGGGGAAAATATAAATAATTCATCTTTATTACCCTTTGCTTTGACCGAATATGAGTCGGGATTAGACTGAGCTAGAATTTTCTGAACGTGGGACACATAAGCAGGTTAATACAAATATTCGGTAACTTATATAAACACCTTGGGGGCTCAAAGATCAGTGGTTGGGTTTAGTCGGACAGAAATATCGGCGATTGCAATTAGTATATATAAATACATTATGGAATGTGGAATGCAAAAGGCTGATAAGTTAAAATGTTAAATGATTTTGAGTTGATTTCCCGGTTATGATTCCATAGCAGTTTTTCCGAGACGGAAAAAGATAAGTGTGGTGATGTGATGAGCGGTTAAAATGTACACTTTATTTTATATTAATCACTCTCCATACACACCAAATTGTGTATAAAATATATAATTTAAATAGTTTTGGTGTGTAATATGTCATGACGTAAATGTGCTAAAATGGTGTGATTAAGTTAAACCTGAAACGTAAGAGTTAATAAGTCAATTTTTATAACTATGTATTTTCTAAATATTAGTATATTTAATATATAGTTTAAAATGAAATGTTATTAAATCTTAAAATCCATGAATTGTAAAATTGGTATGTCGTGACTTGCAGGTACAAAGAATATATATTAACAAGTCATGAAGAAAAGTAAAGTATGGAATGCATAGCACGTGAGGTGTACATGACCTTCAAATAATTAATTTCCCTCGGTGTGAACACAAGAAATAAATGCAGCAATTGAAATTCGAGTATTCGACAAATTAGAAACACGGGCGGTACGCCCAAGTCTCACCATTTTAGGGCGGTACGCCCACGGGCCGAGTCGGCAGAAACTTAATTATTTTATTTTTCTGAACCTATTTAAAGGGTGTTTAGTCATTATTTCGAACCCTAATCACCCCCAGCCGTTTTTGGGGTGAGAATTACGAATTTTAGAGTTTTCTTTTCATCTTTCTCATGTTTATGATTAGTACGATGTCTGGCTAATTCATTGTAACTACTTTTGGTGAACGGTATGTGAAATCTTTCTGTTTCTAATCTATCATTGCTAATTGTTCCGGAATACTTGCTACCGTTGAACACCCGCATGCTAAACTGTTTAATCTAACTAGTAACCTAGGGTTTTAGTGGTCCACTGTTTATTGATCTAGCACTTTCTTGCGGCAGGACTAATCAGCCCATTAAGAACTTAGGTTATTAGGTCAAGGAGGCAATTGGGGACTATGTCTATGTAGTATTAGCCTCTGATAGGTTTTACCCAGATAGGTAGCATACCAGGATCCAGAAGTAGTTATCTTTAGTTAATAAGTGAGTTAGTTCACAATTCCAAACAAAAACAGCCAAGAGGCAAGTCTAGCTAATTAATTAGATTAAGTTAGTTTAGTTTAATTCAATCTAGGTTAGTGACAGTAATCTAGATTTAGGTAGTTAATTTAGTTAGGTAGTTTAAATCTAAATCACTAGTGACCACTAACTCCCCTGGATTGATACCCTACTTACCCTATCTATAGGTTTAAGTTTAGGATTATTTGTAGCGGTCTCGACACCCGTTATCAGACCTTAGCCCCGTATAAAGAACTTTTCATAATAAAATAATCCGATGCGTGGGTGTTTCCCGGCTGGTTCATTACAACGTACTCGAGTGTACTTTAACTGTAAGGCCTTACAGCTAAATGGCATTCACGCTGACTACATTTGTTACTAAAAGCACAAGTACTCCTGGGATTCATACCAGATGGGTGATTAACGGGAGGAACGTGATATTGGATTTGAGGCTGAAAGGCGGTCCATTCCTCTGTGAGAAACAAACTTAAGGAAATGTTATAACTAAACAAGCTATCAGCCCCGCAATTGGTAAGTCCTCCCAAGTGATATTTTCTCTGATTGTCTACGCTTAATAACCCATTTTATCTTTATTTTATTTTTCTCAATTAATTTATCTTAAACTAAAAGTTAGATTTGGTTAGACGTTAACAAATATATGATTTAGTACCAAGAGCCCTCATTTCATTACATTTTGTCCTTGGACGACCTCAGTATCTTACCTTCGCTATACTACGCCACGATGGGTGCACTTGCCCGTGTACGTGGTGTATAGTGATTGTTAGTTATCGTGTTTATATATGTAAAGCTTAAATACAATAGTGTGTTGAAATCGACTCATAACTGTTATATTATTATATACACCCTATAATTACGGTTGGCCCCGATCTAGTGATTTGTACACCGAATTTGAAACGAAATATAACTGAAACACAAGAACACAAAAACGTAAATAATTCTCTGTTTATAGCTCAAACTGGATCAAGATTACAAGAAATGGACTCAGTGATGGTATCTAATCATGATCTAAACAAGTATACTCTAAAAAAATGGATTCAAAAGCTTCTCCTCTATAGTTGATTTTGCTCAAGAAAGTCACCAAATGAGGAAATTGTGTTGTGTTCTTGTTTGATGTCCATCGAATGAAAACATGTATTTACAGAAATATCTTGATTCGGCATTCATTCGATGGCATCATCATCATTCGCCAAGCTTTCATATCTAATTCATTCGATGGACTTTTGTTCATTCGGCTGCCTTTTGATGATTATATGTAAGAATTCTATTCTTACATATAAGACCCTCGAGTATAATATAATTAAAATATCTACTTGTACCTCAGATTAAGATCACAGATTACAATGAATTGACTCGATGAAAGCACCTAATCAATCTATGATCATCACACAACAAGTTCTCTCAGAAAAACAAGATCAAAAGATCCTCCCCTACAAAATGATTAACTTAGAGAAATGACCGAATGAAGGAACTGTAACTGTGTTCTTGGTCATTATGCACCGAATGATACCTGTGAATATATAGGCAGATTCTCATTCGGTGGATCCTTCATTCGCCTAGTACCTCATTCGATTGATTCCTCATTTGCTAAACAACTTCATTCTTTCATTCGATGGCAGCCAGTAAGTCCCTCGTTCATAGCATATTGAGTGTCTCAAATATGGAACAATGACACAATCTACCCTAGAACTTTATAATGACTAACTCCACTAAACAAACAACTAACAAGACTAACTAATACATCACACGCCACACCTAAAATGCACTAACACACCCGAACACATACCAATCATCTTTGACAAAATAGAAGAATGTCAAGAACATTAGGGTGAACTTCACTAAACTAATACTGGAATCCAAAACCAAAATACTGATTTTACATTAGAGTTTTGAAATTTATATATGATTTTCGTAAAATTGATGTGGTAATTTTGAAAATCATATAACTTTTTAGGATTTGTGGAAATCACAAGTAATTGGATTAAAAAGTTTATGCTAAAAACCGATTTTCCTTTTGGTAAATCAAAACAGTTTTCTTATCTAATTCCAATTTTAGGGAAAATGATTGATTTATCATTATATGCTCTAATACAACATGTTGATAATTCTTGATGAGTATGATTGAAAACTGTATAGAGATTACATGCCTAATACGCCTGATGATCCAGAAAAGGAAACCATGACCTATCGGTCATGTTTGGGGTGTGCCTTAAGGATGGGTTTATGGAGTTTTCTTAGAGGTGTTAATGATCTCTTGTGCCATCTATCAATAGCACATCCAAGGGTAAACGCTGTTTATCCCAATCTTCAATGTCCATCAAATAATTCACTATTAACACTCATGGGTAATAAGGTCAATGATCAATATAATTAGATAAATGATCATAAGGGTACACTATATATATATATATATATATATATATATATATATATATATATATATATATATATATATATATAGGGAGAGGATCATTTGAGAACTAATTGGGTTTGAGAACTAAAAAGAACTAATCTTAGCCACTAGTTTATATATATGGAAACCCCCCCCCCCCCCATGAATTTGAATGCTCCCTCCTTGAAAATTAGTGGCCCAAATTGGTTCTCAAAAGTTCTCAAAAGAAAAAGTTCTCATTTGAACCTAACCCTATATATATATATATATATATATATATATATATATATATATATATATATATATATATATATATATATTATGGGTGTGCATGGACCGGTTTGGATCAGATTTTGGCTAAAACCGAATCCAAAATCGAACTTCGGATTTTACGATTTCCAAATCCATTCGGATTCGGTTTTTTCGGTTTCATGGATTTTGGTTTTTGAATTGTTTACGGTTTGAATTCGGTTTTTCCGGATTCAAATCCATATGAATTTTTGGGCTGGAAAAAAAACTAATAATATTAAATTGGGTTTACTTATTTTTCATTTATAGATTAATTAACTACTGATATCATTCAAAATAAAACTTTAAAATCCATAACATTGCAAAATGATCAAATCTCAAACAAATACTGTACATTCAAACAAATCCTTAATGATCTAATCACAAAGACTCAAGAATCGATAAGGTTGTATAACGATCCAAAATCAAACAAACATTTAATAATCTAATCTCAAGCACTCAAACGACATTTAAACAAAAATTAAAGTTGCATAATGAACTAATCTTAAAGACTCAAAGATCTAATGATTATAAATAAAACTTTAAAATTAAAATCTGAAACCCTTCAATAATTAAATGGATCGGTTCGGTTTTTTCGGATTTGCTTTTTAGCTAAAACCGAAACCGATCCAAAATTTCGGATTGACTAAATTACAATTTTTAACCTTTATACTTTACAAAACTTTGGATTTTGACATTTTCTAAAAAAACTTTCAAGTTTTACCCTTTATTTAAAAACTTGTTTCATGTTTTAACCTTTACACTAACTTTACACTAACCTAGTGAAAATTTTCAATTAGTTTTCTAATAAAGGGGGTAGTATTGTAACTTTATTTGGAAACTTGTTTCAAAGTAGTTTTATTTCTTTATATCTCTTTTTTATTATTGTCAAAATATTATTATGTGTGTAAATATTTACTTTTTTTTCTCGTATGGGAAGGTATATCAAATATGCAAATATTATTTCACATACAAGAAAGTTTTTTCGTATGCCTGTAATTTCCAATTTGATCCTCTATATATACATATATATATATATATATATATATAGAAGAAGGATAAAATGAAAACCTCCCCGAGTTTGGAAAACCGTAAAAACCAAGCTAAAAAATTCGATTTTTGTTCCGATTTTTTTTATGGTGATTCTCTAAGTTAAAAAAACCCCCTCTATGCAAAAAAATAAAAAAAACGCCTAGTAAATTTTTTTTAAAAAATATTTTATAACCGAGGTTACATATGTAACAGTACCCCCTTTATTAGAAAACTAACAGAGAAATTTAACCGGGTTAGTGTAAATGTTAAAACATGAAACAAGTTTTTAAATAAATGATAAAACTTGAAAATTTTGTTTTTAAAAATGTCCAAACCCAAAGTTTGTAAAGTATAAAGGTTAGAAATTGTAATTTAATCTTTCGGATTTTAGAAAAGTTCAATCCAAAACCATCGGTTTCTATTTGGATTCGGTTTTTTCGGTTATTTTGGTTTCGAGTCGGTTTTTTCGGATTCTTGCAC
>JBCNJP010000010.1:105246472-105273565 GCA_039602395.1 Deinandra increscens subsp. villosa | reverse complement strand
TAACATCTCAATGTTGAAGTTAAGAGCTAAGGTGGATACAAAAGAGAATAATAAGATACAATGCTAAAGAAGAACTTAGAGTGACCTAGGGGGAACTAAAACTAAGGGAGGCAAATAAGGATCATTATACTAATGAAGTTGTGATAACGCCTAATTTAACATGGAAATCAATTTTAGGTCCTACTTGAATGATTGGTTTTGCTTGGCTATAGCCAACTACCCAAGCATTATGAACATATAAACTTTGTGCAATGGTAGACGTAGCACATCACCTTTGGGCAGAATTGACACGTTTAGGTTTTAGACATAAGTTAGGTTTGTGGGACACAACACAAGTGTAGCACATCATCTTCGGACAGAAGTGAAAACACTTATGCTTCTAAGGCAGTTGTCACATGTAAATCTTTGAATAAATTTTAATTAGGCTAATGTCGTATGTGTATCACAATTACCATTTCGGTGTTTGTTTTTAAGGATGCATTCGACTATGCTTTGTTCATTGTTTAGAGATATACATTTCTTAGGTGACTATGCTATACCAAACAACAATCTAAGGGTAACACATCACCTTTGGACAGAAATCAGAGAATTAGAGTTTATGGGAATATAAGAGTTTATGGGAGAATTATAGTTTATGGAAAAATAAGAGTTTATGGGAAATTCTTTAGTTTGCGAAGAAAAATGAGTTTGCGCAAAAATTGAGTTTCACGCAAAATTTTAGCTTATGGTAAAATAATTCCATAAACTAATTTCCCAATTCCATAAATAATAGGTTTATGGTATTTTAGGATTACTAAAATCTATTTTAGGGGTGTATTTTCTTTTTATGGATTTGATTAGATCTCCAAAACTTGTTTTCAAAATTTATAAATAATAAGGATAATCACTATTTTGAAAAACCTGGAGATAAAGTTTCTGATTTTTAGGAGACAAATTAAATCTAAATTAGTTAACCAAAACATTAGGGTTAATCTACTATTTTTTTTTGTTTAAATCATGATGATTATTGATTATGCTTCAAATTATACATATTTTTATAGCAAATATTCCTTACATTTGGGTTATTTATGACTAACTATTATCAAAACAATGCCATATTGCTTTCTTTATAGCTTTTGAGACTAATCCAAGCCAAATCACAAAAGGAGCTAAAATGGAGAAAATATGAAGAAAAATGAAGCTTTTGTGAAGAATGGCCTCAAGCACGGCCCATGCCTCATATGGAGCATGACCCGTGTTACACATCAACAAACTTCTGGAAGTTGACTTCTCTGGCTGACACAACACGGCCCATGCTACTGACCCAGCACGACCCGTGCTCCTGACCACTGACTAGCACGACCCGTGTTCCTGATCCCGCACGGCCTGTATTCAAGACGAGGATATTCCCTGTTGATCGACTGTCAAGCACAACCCGTGCCCCTGACTAGGCACGACCCGTGCCCGATTCCAGTACCGCCTATAAAAGTCGACCCAAGCTCCATTTGCAAACCGCTCAATTCTTTTCCTTTCACCTTAGATTAGATTTCCGTTTTCAGTTGAGCCACTTGGTGTTTTTAAGCATTCGACATCAAGATTTTAAGAAACATTAACTTAATTAGAATTATTTAAAGTTTGTCTCTGAGCTACCCTCTTTCTATTAAGCAAATCTTTATGGCCATTATAGGCTAAACTCTTACATTCGCTTGGGGGTAAACGAGCCTTTTGCGGGTTGGTAAAATGAGCTTATAAATTCACCTTAAGGTATGTATGAATGACTTTATGAAAACTCTTTATATTGAAAGTGTGTTGTCACCCTTTTGAACAAATGTATCTTGTGTATTACGGACCATTTGAGGACTCATCAGTCGGACTCGTGACACCTGACTTGAGGACAATGCATGATCCTTATGGTGACTCGCACCGCATGCAAAACAATACATTCGAGTGTTTTATGTCTATGTAAACAAACTCGGTTTTAACGCATGTGCGGTCTGAAGGTAATTGTTAGGATGAAGGGTTGATAATATTTTGTCATCGCGCAGATCCAGTTGTGCGTGCGTTGGTGAACTTGGCTCTGGTTACGACCGCCCATGCATGCCCAAAAATGGTGCATGAAGGAAACAGACCTTGATGAGCGGTTAAAATGTACACTTTATTTTATATTAATCACTCTCCATACACACCAAATTGTGTATAAAATATATAATTTAAATAGTTTTGGTGTGTAATATGTCATGACGTAAATGTGCTAAAATGGTGTGATTAAGTTAAACCTGAAACGTAAGAGTTAATAAGTCAATTTTTATAACTATGTATTTTCTAAATATTAGTATATTTAATATATAGTTTAAAATGAAATGTTATTAAATCTTAAAATCCATGAATTGTAAAATTGGTATGTCGTGACTTGCAGGTACAAAGAATATATATTAACAAGTCATGAAGAAAAGTAAAGTATGGAATGCATAGCACGTGAGGTGTACATGACCTTCAAATAATTAATTTCCCTCGGTGTGAACACAAGAAAGAAATGCAGCAATTGAAATTCGAGTATTCGACAAATTAGAAACACGGGCGGTACGCCCAAGTCTCACCATTTTAGGGCGGTACGCCCACGGGCCGAGTCGGCAGAAACTTAATTATTTTATTTTTCTGAACCTATTTAAAGGGTGTTTAGTCATTATTTCGAACCCTAATCACCCCCAGCCGTTTTTGGGGTGAGAATTAAGAATTTTAGAGTTTTCTTTTCATCTTTCTCATGTTTGTGATCAGTACGATGTCTGGCTAATTCATTGTAACTACTTTTGGTGAACGGTATGTGAAATCTTTCTGTTTCTAATCTATCATTGCTAATTGTTCCGGAATACTTGCTACCGTTGAACACCCGCATGCTAAACTGTTTAATCTAACTAGTAACCTAGGGTTTTAGTGGTCCACTGTTTATTGATCTAGCACTTTCTTGCGGCAGGACTAATCAGCCCATTAAGAACTTAGGTTATTAGGTCAAGGAGGCAATTGGGGACTATGTCTATGTAGTATTAGCCTCTGATAGGTTTTACCCAGATAGGTAGCATACCAGGATCCAGAAGTAGTTATCTTTAGTTAATAAGTGAGTTAGTTCACAATTCCAAACAAAAACAGCCAAGAGGCAAGTCTAGCTAATTAATTAGATTAAGTTAGTTTAGTTTAATTCAATCTAGGTTAGTGACAGTAATCTAGATTTAGGTAGTTAATTTAGTTAGGTAGTTTAAATCTAAATCACTAGTGACCACTAACTCCCCTGGATTGATACCCTACTTACCCTATCTATAGGTTTAAGTTTAGGATTATTTGTAGCGGTCTCGACACCCGTTATCAAATTGGCGCCGTTGCGAGTTTGTTTGCGCATGTCATTTTTCTTTGCAGGCTTAGTAGTGACTCAAGGAAATAAATATCACCATGGGTTGGGAGTATGGCGATCCGTGTTTAAGTTGTGGGAGTCTCAATCATATGACTCATCAGTGCCCAGAGTTCGACACTTGGAATAAAAAGAAGGTGGAAGAGTATGCACGTAGGAAAAAAAGAGAAGCTGCTCAAAGATATCCTCAAACGGAATATGAAGACACAAGCGTATATTCTCAATATCAAAGACCATCTTCATCTTACAATCAGGGACATTCTCAATCCAAGAATTATAATTATTTGAATCATGATATATATTCTAATAATAATAATTATAATTCTAACTTTTCATCTTTTGCAGGATATCATGATGGATATGACAATAGTTACTCTCAACCAGCATATGCGGTCCAACAGAATTTTGACCAAGGGTATCCCGAGTATCCCCAATATCAGCCTGAACAAAATTACACTCAAGGGGGTTACGACCAAGACGTATACATTCAGGGATACGACCAAGGTTATTATCAAGATGAATATCAGAGTGACTTGTATGATTATGTGGATCAACAGCCGGCTCAGGGGGAAGAAATTAGTGCTCAATTGGCCATAATGCTGGAAAAAATAAACTCATTAGTCGATGGCCAAAAGCAACTTCTTGAGATAAAAAAAGAGATGAATGAGGCACTGTCAAAGCAGCTGGCACAACTGGATGAAGACATGGAAAATCAAGAAGTTGAATGTTGGAAAGTTTCGGAAGAAGAATCGAATGAAGGTACATGTTTTTCAGAACCTGAAGAAGTAGTTTGGGAAGAAATTGGTAAGATGATTGAGGCTGAACAAGAAATGATGCATGATGAGGTTGAGGTTGGTAAGGAGATTGAATTAGAGGTTGAGAGTGATGTGGAGCAAGTTGATTGTGAGAGTGTAGCTAGAGAACTGACTGAAGATGAGCAGGAGGTAGAGGTTCCGAATCCTCCAGTACAAGTAGAGGAATGTTCAGAGCCGACGGATGATGTGCATATTGAAGAATCCATGACTGAGAATCCACCAGGTAACACTAATCTCTCAATTTTAAATAATAATCAATTTGTTGAATGTGAGCAGGTACAATTGAGTTTGAGGAAAAGGAAGGTGGTTGAGGAAGATGTTGGGCATGTAGTAATGAAAACACTCCGCAGTGATGATCTGGATGTGCCACGTGTGCAATTGCAAGCTTGGATTCGATATATCAATTATAGAGCACACGTGGGAAACTCTAAAGGTAAGTGTTCGATACGTGATAAATTTGTTTTTAATTTTAAGATTAATTTGTTTTGCATGTTGAGCTTGAAAAGAAAATTTAAGAGACGTGTGAACTACCGAGCCTTCATCGGTAATGTGATTGGCAAGTGCGGCTTGAAGAAAGGAACTTGGCGTGTGAAATACCGAGCGTTCATCGGGAACTCGGTTGGGAAGTGTGGACTCAAACCACCATGAGCAGAGAAGGAAGGATGGTCTGGCTGAAGACCATAAACTTAGCGCTTCCTGGGAGGCAACCCAGTGGTAGGTTTTTTATTTAATTTGTTTTATTTTTTATTTTTTATTTTGTGTGTGTTTTGTGTTTTGTGTTTTTCAGGAGTTGAATCAGTTTTCGGTGATGGAATTGAGCAAAAATTGAGTGTTCCAGGTATGTTTAGGACTAGAATTAAATTGGAACAGTTGTGATGGAAATTTAGAGGTTTTGGCAGCGAAGAGAAAAATTTCTAAGTGTTTCAAAATTTTTAAACTTTCTGTCGAAAAGAGGGCAGGGCGGTACGCCCCAGTTCTTCACGTTCTGGGCGGTACGCCCAGGATTAGCTGGCAGAATTTTTTGTTTTTTTCTTATCTCCGATCACGGGTACGTTTCCTAATTCTGTTTTTTTTTTATATTTTTTATTTAATTCTTATTTATTTTTGTTGTTTCTTTGTTCACATTGAGGGCAATGTTAAACTCAAGTGTGGGGAGGGGAATAACGCGTTTCGTGAGTTTATTTTTGTGTGTGTTTAAAAAATTAAAAAAAAAGTAAAAAACATCAAAAATACAAAAAGATTTTCCATTTTTTTGAGTCATTTTTAGTGTTAGGTTTTGAGTCAAATCTGTCTTTGGAATAACTTGCAAAAATCATGGAAAATGATAGTACAATTGGGAGTCGATTTCAATAATAAAAATAAAGAAAGAAAGGGAAAAGTGGTAGGAAAGGAGAGAATGGAAAATATATCTAATTTGTGATGTGTCGGTAGGCCCAGCTGATTTAGTAAAGCTTAATTATCCCATTGTGTTTATTTTGTATAAAAATGTAATTAATTTAGCTTGCTAGTGGGTTCCCATTTTAGAGGTAATAGTGAGGTTGAAACTGATGATTAGGAGGAAAATGACCTTTTTAAATTAGAGACTTATATATCCTCAGAATAACTGGCACGTTATGATCTTTTTGCGAAAGCAAATCCGAGAAATAACGGCGCCCCATCTTTTCCATATTTGAGCATATTAGGTAATTAATTGGTTAATTAATTAGAGTGAAGGGACAAAATACTCACGTACGAACTAAGGATAGTATCCCGTGGTGAGTGTCTCTGATGATGTTCCGGATCTCGCGGGCTAAACACTCACGTATGATTTCGGGGGTAAGACCTTGTGAAAGAATGCCTCTGATGATGTCCGTTGGTAAGTATAGTTAAAATTAACCAATTATATAAATAAAAAAAATGAAAAAAAATAGAAGCATCAGTAGTCAAATAAATGCTCAAGCAATTTCATTATCCATTCAAAACCATCATTCTTGGGATATATGAGTATCTAGTTTAACTAGGGTGGGGAAAATATAAATAATTCATCTTTATTACCCTTTGCTTTGACCGAATATGAGTCGGGATTAGACTGAGCTAGAATTTTCTGAACGTGGGACACATAAGCAGGTTAATACAAATATTCGGTAACTTATATAAACACCTTGGGGGCTCAAAGATCAGTGGTTGGGTTTAGTCGGACAGAAATATCGGCGATTGCAATTAGTATATATAAATACATTATGGAATGTGGAATGCAAAAGGCTGATAAGTTAAAATGTTAAATGATTTTGAGTTGATTTCCCGGTTATGATTCCATAGCAGTTTTTCCGAGACGGAAAAAGATAAGTGTGGTGATGTGATGAGCGGTTAAAATGTACACTTTATTTTATATTAATCACTCTCCATACACACCAAATTGTGTATAAAATATATAATTTAAATAGTTTTGGTGTGTAATATGTCATGACGTAAATGTGCTAAAATGGTGTGATTAAGTTAAACCTGAAACGTAAGAGTTAATAAGTCAATTTTTATAACTATGTATTTTCTAAATATTAGTATATTTAATATATAGTTTAAAATGAAATGTTATTAAATCTTAAAATCCATGAATTGTAAAATTGGTATGTCGTGACTTGCAGGTACAAAGAATATATATTAACAAGTCATGAAGAAAAGTAAAGTATGGAATGCATAGCACGTGAGGTGTACATGACCTTCAAATAATTAATTTCCCTCGGTGTGAACACAAGAAATAAATGCAGCAATTGAAATTCGAGTATTCGACAAATTAGAAACACGGGCGGTACGCCCAAGTCTCACCATTTTAGGGCGGTACGCCCACGGGCCGAGTCGGCAGAAACTTAATTATTTTATTTTTCTGAACCTATTTAAAGGGTGTTTAGTCATTATTTCGAACCCTAATCACCCCCAGCCGTTTTTGGGGTGAGAATTACGAATTTTAGAGTTTTCTTTTCATCTTTCTCATGTTTATGATTAGTACGATGTCTGGCTAATTCATTGTAACTACTTTTGGTGAACGGTATGTGAAATCTTTCTGTTTCTAATCTATCATTGCTAATTGTTCCGGAATACTTGCTACCGTTGAACACCCGCATGCTAAACTGTTTAATCTAACTAGTAACCTAGGGTTTTAGTGGTCCACTGTTTATTGATCTAGCACTTTCTTGCGGCAGGACTAATCAGCCCATTAAGAACTTAGGTTATTAGGTCAAGGAGGCAATTGGGGACTATGTCTATGTAGTATTAGCCTCTGATAGGTTTTACCCAGATAGGTAGCATACCAGGATCCAGAAGTAGTTATCTTTAGTTAATAAGTGAGTTAGTTCACAATTCCAAACAAAAACAGCCAAGAGGCAAGTCTAGCTAATTAATTAGATTAAGTTAGTTTAGTTTAATTCAATCTAGGTTAGTGACAGTAATCTAGATTTAGGTAGTTAATTTAGTTAGGTAGTTTAAATCTAAATCACTAGTGACCACTAACTCCCCTGGATTGATACCCTACTTACCCTATCTATAGGTTTAAGTTTAGGATTATTTGTAGCGGTCTCGACACCCGTTATCAGACCTTAGCCCCGTATAAAGAACTTTTCATAATAAAATAATCCGATGCGTGGGTGTTTCCCGGCTGGTTCATTACAACGTACTCGAGTGTACTTTAACTGTAAGGCCTTACAGCTAAATGGCATTCACGCTGACTACATTTGTTACTAAAAGCACAAGTACTCCTGGGATTCATACCAGATGGGTGATTAACGGGAGGAACGTGATATTGGATTTGAGGCTGAAAGGCGGTCCATTCCTCTGTGAGAAACAAACTTAAGGAAATGTTATAACTAAACAAGCTATCAGCCCCGCAATTGGTAAGTCCTCCCAAGTGATATTTTCTCTGATTGTCTACGCTTAATAACCCATTTTATCTTTATTTTATTTTTCTCAATTAATTTATCTTAAACTAAAAGTTAGATTTGGTTAGACGTTAACAAATATATGATTTAGTACCAAGAGCCCTCATTTCATTACATTTTGTCCTTGGACGACCTCAGTATCTTACCTTCGCTATACTACGCCACGATGGGTGCACTTGCCCGTGTACGTGGTGTATAGTGATTGTTAGTTATCGTGTTTATATATGTAAAGCTTAAATACAATAGTGTGTTGAAATCGACTCATAACTGTTATATTATTATATACACCCTATAATTACGGTTGGCCCCGATCTAGTGATTTGTACACCGAATTTGAAACGAAATATAACTGAAACACAAGAACACAAAAACGTAAATAATTCTCTGTTTATAGCTCAAACTGGATCAAGATTACAAGAAATGGACTCAGTGATGGTATCTAATCATGATCTAAACAAGTATACTCTAAAAAAATGGATTCAAAAGCTTCTCCTCTATAGTTGATTTTGCTCAAGAAAGTCACCAAATGAGGAAATTGTGTTGTGTTCTTGTTTGATGTCCATCGAATGAAAACATGTATTTACAGAAATATCTTGATTCGGCATTCATTCGATGGCATCATCATCATTCGCCAAGCTTTCATATCTAATTCATTCGATGGACTTTTGTTCATTCGGCTGCCTTTTGATGATTATATGTAAGAATTCTATTCTTACATATAAGACCCTCGAGTATAATATAATTAAAATATCTACTTGTACCTCAGATTAAGATCACAGATTACAATGAATTGACTCGATGAAAGCACCTAATCAATCTATGATCATCACACAACAAGTTCTCTCAGAAAAACAAGATCAAAAGATCCTCCCCTACAAAATGATTAACTTAGAGAAATGACCGAATGAAGGAACTGTAACTGTGTTCTTGGTCATTATGCACCGAATGATACCTGTGAATATATAGGCAGATTCTCATTCGGTGGATCCTTCATTCGCCTAGTACCTCATTCGATTGATTCCTCATTTGCTAAACAACTTCATTCTTTCATTCGATGGCAGCCAGTAAGTCCCTCGTTCATAGCATATTGAGTGTCTCAAATATGGAACAATGACACAATCTACCCTAGAACTTTATAATGACTAACTCCACTAAACAAACAACTAACAAGACTAACTAATACATCACACGCCACACCTAAAATGCACTAACACACCCGAACACATACCAATCATCTTTGACAAAATAGAAGAATGTCAAGAACATTAGGGTGAACTTCACTAAACTAATACTGGAATCCAAAACCAAAATACTGATTTTACATTAGAGTTTTGAAATTTATATATGATTTTCGTAAAATTGATGTGGTAATTTTGAAAATCATATAACTTTTTAGGATTTGTGGAAATCACAAGTAATTGGATTAAAAAGTTTATGCTAAAAACCGATTTTCCTTTTGGTAAATCAAAACAGTTTTCTTATCTAATTCCAATTTTAGGGAAAATGATTGATTTATCATTATATGCTCTAATACAACATGTTGATAATTCTTGATGAGTATGATTGAAAACTGTATAGAGATTACATGCCTAATACGCCTGATGATCCAGAAAAGGAAACCATGACCTATCGGTCATGTTTGGGGTGTGCCTTAAGGATGGGTTTATGGAGTTTTCTTAGAGGTGTTAATGATCTCTTGTGCCATCTATCAATAGCACATCCAAGGGTAAACGCTGTTTATCCCAATCTTCAATGTCCATCAAATAATTCACTATTAACACTCATGGGTAATAAGGTCAATGATCAATATAATTAGATAAATGATCATAAGGGTACACTATATATATATATATATATATATATATATATATATATATATATATATATATATATATATATATAGGGAGAGGATCATTTGAGAACTAATTGGGTTTGAGAACTAAAAAGAACTAATCTTAGCCACTAGTTTATATATATGGAAACCCCCCCCCCCCCCATGAATTTGAATGCTCCCTCCTTGAAAATTAGTGGCCCAAATTGGTTCTCAAAAGTTCTCAAAAGAAAAAGTTCTCATTTGAACCTAACCCTATATATATATATATATATATATATATATATATATATATATATATATATATATATATATATATATATATGGGTGTGCATGGACCGGTTTGGATCAGATTTTGGCTAAAACCGAATCCAAAATCGAACTTCGGATTTTACGATTTCCAAATCCATTCGGATTCGGTTTTTTCGGTTTCATGGATTTTGGTTTTTGAATTGTTTACGGTTTGAATTCGGTTTTTCCGGATTCAAATCCATATGAATTTTTGGGCTGGAAAAAAAACTAATAATATTAAATTGGGTTTACTTATTTTTCATTTATAGATTAATTAACTACTGATATCATTCAAAATAAAACTTTAAAATCCATAACATTGCAAAATGATCAAATCTCAAACAAATACTGTACATTCAAACAAATCCTTAATGATCTAATCACAAAGACTCAAGAATCGATAAGGTTGTATAACGATCCAAAATCAAACAAACATTTAATAATCTAATCTCAAGCACTCAAACGACATTTAAACAAAAATTAAAGTTGCATAATGAACTAATCTTAAAGACTCAAAGATCTAATGATTATAAATAAAACTTTAAAATTAAAATCTGAAACCCTTCAATAATTAAATGGATCGGTTCGGTTTTTTCGGATTTGCTTTTTAGCTAAAACCGAAACCGATCCAAAATTTCGGATTGACTAAATTACAATTTTTAACCTTTATACTTTACAAAACTTTGGATTTTGACATTTTCTAAAAAAACTTTCAAGTTTTACCCTTTATTTAAAAACTTGTTTCATGTTTTAACCTTTACACTAACTTTACACTAACCTAGTGAAAATTTTCAATTAGTTTTCTAATAAAGGGGGTAGTATTGTAACTTTATTTGGAAACTTGTTTCAAAGTAGTTTTATTTCTTTATATCTCTTTTTTATTATTGTCAAAATATTATTATGTGTGTAAATATTTACTTTTTTTTCTCGTATGGGAAGGTATATCAAATATGCAAATATTATTTCACATACAAGAAAGTTTTTTCGTATGCCTGTAATTTCCAATTTGATCCTCTATATATACATATATATATATATATATATATATAGAAGAAGGATAAAATGAAAACCTCCCCGAGTTTGGAAAACCGTAAAAACCAAGCTAAAAAATTCGATTTTTGTTCCGATTTTTTTTATGGTGATTCTCTAAGTTAAAAAAACCCCCTCTATGCAAAAAAATAAAAAAAACGCCTAGTAAATTTTTTTTAAAAAATATTTTATAACCGAGGTTACATATGTAACAGTACCCCCTTTATTAGAAAACTAACAGAGAAATTTAACCGGGTTAGTGTAAATGTTAAAACATGAAACAAGTTTTTAAATAAATGATAAAACTTGAAAATTTTGTTTTTAAAAATGTCCAAACCCAAAGTTTGTAAAGTATAAAGGTTAGAAATTGTAATTTAATCTTTCGGATTTTAGAAAAGTTCAATCCAAAACCATCGGTTTCTATTTGGATTCGGTTTTTTCGGTTATTTTGGTTTCGAGTCGGTTTTTTCGGATTCTTGCACACCCCTTATATATATATATATATATATATATATATATATATATATATATATATATATATATATATATATTATTCTCACGGCTTAGTTTCGCCATTCAAAAGGGCTTAGCGGCGTAGCTTGTTGCCCGCCTCCCCTGTTTGTCGGAGTGATTATCCTGCTGTATTTGTATTGTCATGTAATTCAGTTTGTGAAATGGAAGAGATTGACAAGAAAAAAAAAATCTAACTCAAAAATCCTTCATAGACAAATCTCCCTAATAACATGATAAAACCTCTCTCAACACAAACACCAAAACTCAAACCGACGACATCCCCTAAAATAACCGGATATGGACACATATAAGTGGTGCACCTCCCCTAAAATGTAACATAAGCCGACACTATTCTAAATAATTGAATCCTTTGGGAGCCATTATTGTAAACTCATTATTTATCCCAATCTCCAATTTCAAAATTTACGTTAAAACCCTCAAACTTTAAACTTATCGATACACACAACCGCCTCATCTTTCTCTCTCAACCGTTCACGTACAATTATGCGTGTAATACACACACTAACATTCTACTAATACTGTGTGTGTTTTACTCTCTTCACTGTGTGTGAGAGAGAGAGAAAACTATCACTTTCCAAACAAATCTCTCAATTTTTTTTTGCTCAATCTTCTTTCCCCTGTGTTTCTGAGCTCCGTTTTCACGGTTACCGGTCTTTTTCGAGATCATTTCAAGTAATAATGGCTGAATCTTGCCGAAAAAGATGAAGATCACCGGAAAAACGGATCTGCCGGCGATCATATCGTCGAAAGTTCTAAACTTTACCCCAGATTCGGATCTTTTACAAAAACCCATTTCAAAAAAGCAGTCAATTCGGAAAACACGGAACTCCGGCGGTGGGGTCCGGTTGAGGAGGGACGGAGCTCCGGCGGCGGGGAAAAAGGGTTCTCGGCCGGAGACTCCGTTGCTCCGATGGAAGTTCGTTGAGGGTAAGGAGAAAGATGATGAGGATATTGATAGTGAAAAACGGTCGGATTCTGGCCGGAAAAGTGGCCGGAAAAATAGAGCAGGGAGAGATGCGGTAACTGTGTCGGCTAGGAAGTTGGCCGCCGGACTTTGGCGGTTGCAACTGCCGGACGTTGGTGTTACCGGCGGCGGCGAGGTGTGTAATGTTCCTAAGAATAATGGGTTTCTGTTGAAGGTAAAGAAATCAATCAAATCATTCATCATTTCATGTTAATTTTTAGGGGTTTTGCAATGTGAATTGATCTCTAATTACAAACCCTAATTAATGAATTTTTCAATTAGGGTTATTTCATTGAAGGAATACTTTTAATTTCAATCATGTGGAAATTTAAATAATTGCTTGTTTGAAAATGTAAAAGCTTATCATTTCAAGATCTTTGGTAAAACAGTTGATTGTAGTTCTTGACTTTTTGTTATGAAATAGTCCCCAAAAAAGTCAACATTTGACTTTTGAGATGTTTGATGAACAAAAGGCTCGATTTTTAGCTTCAAGATCGATAATGAATCGCTTATTTGTGTAGAAATTTGAAAAACTATTGAGTTTAGACTAAAATCTTGATGTTGACTTAGAAAATGAATGTAACCTTGAAGTTGACTTTGAATGATCTGTTAATTGCAGCCCACAATCGATCATTCGGAGATTCATTCGCCTGCTCGACACAACAGAAAATCGTTCGATTCTTGTTTGAAAGAACTGCCACAAAGCCCTAATTCGGTTACTGGGTCAAGAAATAGGTTTCTTCACAAGGTATTTTACTTGTTATAGTTATTCAAATACTATTATCTTGGTTCTAAAAGGCATGTATGAAGCCCGAGGGCGAGTTGGAAAACGCCTGAGGGGCTTCAAGCCACTCAAAGTTGGTTAAACTTAGGGTCTGTGGGAGGTTGATATGTGAACACAATCAAAGAAATGAAGAAATTTTGTAAATGTTTACTTGATAAAAAAGTTGATATGTAAAACAGATGAGACAGGGAGACAACTTTTAATTCAAAATAAAACTGATTTGGTTGTACATAGATCAAAAGTAGTTTGTTTGACATTCAAAGTCATAAGTTTAACCAGTAACTGAAAACAAGAGTTTAACATTCTACAAGTGATAACAATCGAACCGACTGTTGTTTTTATGATCATCTAGCTTGAACCGACGTTCCATTTTTCCAACTCGGCCATGGAGGGTGCAACCAAGTGGGACCCGTGTTCATGGAAAGCGTTGGAAGATGTAAAAAGAATCTACGGCGAATCAAAGCATCCAGAAGAACAAACAGGGGTGATGTCAATGGTGTCGGTTCTTGAATCTGAACTCGAAACGTCCCGTGCTCGCATTCATGAGCTTGAAACCGAGAGACGGGCATCAAAGAAGAAACTTGAACAGTTTTTAAAAAAGTTAAACGAAGAGCGTGCAGCGTGGCGGAGCCGAGAACACGAAAAGGTCCGTGCGGTTATTGATGATATAAAAACGGAGTTGAACCGGGAAAGAAAAAACCGACAAAGAATGGAAATAGTGAATTCGAAGCTAGTCAACGAGCTAGCCGATGCTAAATTATCGGCTAAACGTTATATGCAAGATTATGAAAAGGAAAGGAAAGCACGAGAGTTAACGGAGGAAGTATGTGACGAGTTAGCTAAAGAAATAGGCGAAGATAAAGCGGAAGTCGAAGCTTTGAAGCGGGAATCCATGAAAATGAGAGAAGAAGTTGACGACGAAAGAAAGATGTTGCAAATGGCCGAAGTTTGGCGTGAGGAACGCGTGCAAATGAAGCTCGTTGATGCAAAAGTAACGCTCGAAGAAAAGTATACTCAAATGAATAAGCTAGTAATGGATCTTGAATCTTTCTTGAGTTCAAAAGGATCGAATCTTGATGTCGAAGAGATCAGGAGAGCCGAAACGCTAAAACAGTGCGCTAATTCGGTTAGTATTCAAGAAATTAGTGAGTTTAGATACGAGCCCGCGAACCCTGATGACATATATGCGGTTTTCGAAGAGGTTAATTTTGGTGAAATGAATGCAAAAGATATTCAACAGCTTGATAGAAATGGTGGTATTGTAGATCATGAGGATGATGATGAAGATGAAGATGAAGATGATGAAAGCGGGTGGGAAACGGTGAGTAATCTTAAAGACGAAGGATCGAATTACTCGCCCAACGGGAGTGATCCATCGGTCACCAAAAGCACACGAAGAGAATGGGAGGAAAACGACAAAAGTACGCGAAGAGAATGGGAGGAAAACGACGGGACCCCAATAACCGAAATAACCGAAGTGTATTCGGTACAGAACAACAATAAACTTCCCAAAAAAGGGTCTTCGATTTCCCGATTATGGAAGTCGTCTTACTCGAGCAACGGTGAAATCTGCAAGATGATATCAATGGAGGGGTTAAACGGGCGGCTATCAAACGAAAGCCATCTTTCAAACGGGACTCATCTTTCACCAGATCGAAGCTCGGGGGTGAGCCAGTCAGAGTGGAGTTGTTCACCAGGGTCCGGTAGCAACCCGCATATCACGAAAGGGATGAAAGGGTGCATCGAGTGGCCACGTGGAGTGATGCAGAAAAACAGTTTAAAGGCGAAGTTAATGGAAGCAAGGATCGAAAGCCAGAAGGTACAGTTGCGCCAAGTGTTGAAGCACAAGATATGAGCGTAAAAGGAAACGAAAAACGTGTTGAAAAGGACGATTTTCGACACTCGGGCTCGTGTTTTCGGCAGGATGGAGGTAAGATTTGTGTAAAATTTTGAATCTTGATAATGTATTTTGCAGGATAACTAACTAATTCATGTTCAAGATGTTGTGATAATGCTTTTCAGTTGTAGGATTATAATGTGGCATATGAAATGAAACCGGGACCATGGTTTTGGACCCGTTTTTCTTCGCCTTTTTTTGGCTAGTTTTATGTCGGGTCTTCGTTTCTGTCACCTGGTTTGTTTTTCCTGATTAGATCATGTGAATAGGATCCATGAAGACCATAAAAATGGGACCATCTCTTTGAGCTCTCTAAATCTCTTATCGCCTTTATGAATCTTGTTTTTTTTCTTGTTTCATGGCTTGTTTTTAAATGAGTTTTTTCTTTGTGTTCTATGGTTTGTATTTGAATGTTTTTTGTTTCTAAAAAGGTGTAGTTTTTAAAATGTTTAACTTTGGTTTTAAAATAGAAATAGTTTTGATTCCCTAATCGATGTCTTTTTTTTTTAAATTCACATAAAAATACTTTTTATTTCTTTTACTTGTTTGAAAAATTGTTCAAAATACTTGATCAAAGTATTTATAAGACTTTTTTAAAAATGCATTTTCGTTAAAAAAAACAGTATTTTGAACTGTTATTAAATGATTAAAAACCGCCCAAATAAGACCGTATTGAAGAAATTTGATTGGTTTAGCCTGTTTAAATTTCGTGGTTCGGTTAAAAATTTGTGTTTTGAGAAAACAAATCGGTTTACGGTCTGTGTTTTGGAATAATACGTTTAAATTGGACCGATCGTGTATGTATGTATAGTTATATAAAAACGGACCAGCCGAGTTTCTTGTATATATACATACACATACAAATATACACACATACATATGTAAATAATAAAGAGTAAATTACATAAAAATGTCATTTATGTTTTACTCAAATTTCGGATTAGGTCATTTAACTAAAGTAGGTATACTATTACACAAAACATCTTTTATGTTTTATACTTGTTTTAAAGAAGGTTTTTTGTCACTAACGGGATTAAAACTATCCATCCATGGTAAATCCGGTTATTGTAATCATATTTGACCCATTCCATTCTGTGTTAAAATATACCGGGTTTACTGGATAAACATACACTCAAACCGTAAAGTCTAGACATGAGTTAATTTGGTACAAAGTTTCACAACAATTTGTGCAAACTAACAAAACTAATTGCTTTTACAACAACAATTAAAAAACATGGTTGATTACTAAAAGAATCCCGAAATTTTTTCATTTATATTCTTGAAAATTGACATGCCCTCTTGCTAATTGCTTTTACAACAACAATTAAAAAACATGGTTGATTACTTAAAGAATCCCTAAAAAATTTCATTTATATTCTTGAAAATTGACATGCCCTCTTGCTTGTGCATGTTCCACAGCTTCCTAAATTGTTAAAATACTTGTTAAAATACAGAAATAAAATAAAATAAAAAGAAACGTGAAAAAAGGCAAAATGCAAACAGAATGTCAAAGGCTATAATTGTAAGAGGTAAAATGGGTTCAAGTAAAAACAAGTCGTTTCGTCGTGTGTTGAAATGGGTTAAAATATATAATTATTTCAATAAATTCTTAATAGAATGAATTAGGAGGTTTTACCATTTATTCACTAAAAAGTAAAGTGAGTTTACACAATTTTGGCTTTCTCTTTTTGCAGGTAGCTTTGTCCTTTGACCATTAACACAGATAAAACATAATCCAAAGAGGCGTATTTTAATGGGTTGTGCTATTTGTAATTTTTTTTTATATTTTGTATATTCATAAGGGTTGTAGAACATATACGGACCGAATAGGTACACTGAATTCAGGAAACTCTGTATACCATATACGACCCGAATAACTCAAATATATATGGGCCTGATACACTATACAAGATGGATAATTGAAATATACGGACCGTATATTTTCAAAAGATAAAAAGTTGTAGCACATCGTTTATATATAAAAGAAGTTACGTATACGAGCCGAATATAAATATTATATGACCTGCATAACCTATGAGGGTCTGATATATTTTTACATTCGGCCCGTATATTTACAAAAAAAAAAAAGAAAAAAACAAAGTCTGTTGATTGCCATCTCAATAAAAAAAAGGGATGTATACGGTCCGGATTCTAGTAATATACGACATGTATAAGTGGTGTGCGTGTGGTGTATATATAAAAATATTGCTATTTAAGTGACAACTTGAGTGCATAAGCTTTTAAATTTATAAAACACGAGATCTTAAAGCAATACTATTTCATCACATTCACACGGGCAAATGCACACATCATGGAGCAGTATAGTATGAGTAAGATTCTGAGGTCGTCTATGGGTACAAGGGAAAAGTAGGCTTTTGGTACTTTGTCTTTGTTGAAAACCTGACCACGTTCTTTTATTATAAAGAGGGTGAGTTTAATATAAGATAAATATATATTTAAATATAAAAAGAAGAAATAAAGATAAAGTAGGGTTCTAGTATATTCAGTAGAAGATAGTATAACAATTTTATTACCATTGCTTAAACTTTAATACCACGTATATACAGACACGATTCAAGATACCAAACAAGGAAGACGGGCAACAAGTTGCGCCGCCAACCCTTTCTGAATAGCGAACCCAAGACGCGTAAAAACAACTTCATCGGCCTAGAGGACGAAACGTTTCCCGACATAACATTTTGGATACGACTAAGCTTGTCCACTGCTTCTGGAGCGAGGTAACCAAAAGTATTACTTGGGGGACTTAGCGAGGTTAGTAAATTGTTTGATTATGATTTTTCCTAAGATTATTACTTGTCAGATGGAATAATCGCTTTTCAGCCTGGAATCTTGTCTCCAGTTCCTCTCAGTCTCCTCGTAAAAATCTCGAGAGGAAAAAAGTTTACCTTAAGAATTACGTGATGGTGGAATGTGGTAATGGTTAACCTAACTAACCTATGACCTCCCGGATTTCTAGGCTAAGCAGAATGCTAAGATCAAACAGACAATCAATTCCTATTCCTAGGGATCGCGATATCAACAAATCATAAACTAGTCACAACACACAGTACGCTACCCAAACTGAATGAAATTCACATGCAACATATGGAATCGAAATCAACCATAAATCTGATCAAAGCACTACGCGCATTAAAATAGTAGCAATCAGATTGTTTACTACAAAGTATTCATCATAAGCTTAAGTAGCAACAGAAGAATTAGCCCAGGATAGTACAAACGCGAACACGAACAAAAAGATAATCCAAGATACCGTTTATCGAAAGGAAAAATAGATTTAAATAATCTAAATTGTTGTCTATTGGCCGACAATAATCTCACCAATTTTTTTGTAATACAACAGTCTTATCTTCATACCGATTTTTTTTAATAATTCTTCCATCCATCCCACTAACCGTCATTACTATATGCTAATGTGGACTCCTTAAATAAAATATTTGGGATTATTGTCGGCCAATAGGCAATAGTTTGAGATTATTTCTGAACAATAGGCAATAGTTGAGATTAAATAAATCTTCTTTTCATTTTTTTATATTTTCTACATCAGCATATAGTAACGGCGGTTAGTGGGATGGACATAAGGATTATTAAAAAAATAGGGTATGAAGATAAGAGTATTGTATTATAAAAATTTTGGTGGGATTATTGACAACCAATAAGAAATAGTTGGGATTATTTAAATCCATTTTTCCTTATCGGAAAAGAAAGAAAATAATTCAGCAGGCTTAAATTAATTCAACAGCCTGTTAGCTTAATTAATTCCGCGGCCTGCTAGCATAAATAATTATTTTGAGTTTTTAACTTGTGTGTGCTTGCTTCGAATTCTTTGTTCTTCGATTGTATTCTATCAATGTTATTATATCTTTTCTAGGGCAAGACGTCCTCCCTTTTTTTATTTACTTGTTGTCGTCGAATGTTCTCCCTCCGAACTGTTAGGTCATTCGTAGTACCTTTTGGTCCCCACGTTATTGGACGAAAACGCCCCTGAGCACCGCCCCCTTGGCGTTGTGTGTGTGTGGGGGGGGGGGGTGTTAGTCCCTTCATGGTACTTTCAACGGGCAAGGAGGGTGTGTTGGGTGGGGCCTACATCAATGTATCCTTTGACCAGATCAAAAATATATATTTAAATTAGAAAATACAATAAATACCACCATTCCAACACTAACCCCACCATCCCCACCTTATTTTCTACACAAATTCTCTCTATTCCAACCCTTTAAAAAAAACTATATCATCTTCTTCAACCTCATTCATCATTCATTCATCCATGGAAGAATTTTCATCTTCATCTTAGTCATCCTCGTCTTCTGAAAGTGATTTTGAAAGAATGGGTCCATATTGTTTGTTTCTTTGGTTATTATTAGATGATGAGAACAAGTTATGCGTGGACGTACTGCGACAAACACACTGCTTCTCGAAGATTACTTTAACGATGATACAACATACAACGAACATACGTTTAAGCGTCGATTTCATATGAGTAAAAAGCTATTTCCCCGAGTAGCTTGAGATTTGAAAGGTAATTATGAATATTTCCAACAAAGATATGACGTTAGGGGTAGATTGGGTTTCAAGTGTTTGCAAAAATACACGCCCGAGATTTGTTAACTGGGGTATGAAACTGCTAGTGATTCATGGGATGCATAATTAAAGATGGTGGAGAAGACATCCCTGGACACTCTATTCGAGTTTTGTGGATATATAATTTTAGTGTTTATTTTTACCAATCAATTTATATTATTAGTGTTTTTTTTATA
This sequence comes from Deinandra increscens subsp. villosa, assembly GCA_039602395.1. Taxonomy (NCBI): domain Eukaryota; kingdom Viridiplantae; phylum Streptophyta; class Magnoliopsida; order Asterales; family Asteraceae; genus Deinandra; species Deinandra increscens. The sequence continues at coordinate 105,253,358 of JBCNJP010000010.1, read as the reverse complement.
CTGTTTTTTGGGTTAAGGTGTTATTAAATTGTACACGAAATGGTGCATGAGGAGACCTATATAGAGTGAAATTCAACAAATTTATGAGTGGTACGAGAGAGTTCATGGATTACTCGGGATGCTCTGTAGTATCGATTGTACACAATGGGAGTGAACAAATTGTCCCACTGCATGGCAAGGTCAGCACCAACAAGGTGATCATGCACATTCTACAATAATGCTTGAAGCTGTTGCAACACACAATATGTGGATTTGTCATTCTTTTTTTGGTGTTGCTGGTTGAAACAACGTATTAACTTCTTGGATCAATCGCATGTGCTTGACCACATAATAAATGGCCATGCACCGCCTTCTTCGTTTATTGCCAACGACACCGAGTATGACCAATGATATTATCTTACTAATGGGATTTATCTAGAGTGGTTAACATTTTTGAAGTCATTTACATGCCCACATTCCGATGAGCATAAACGTTTGTACTATAAAAAACGTCATGAATCAGCTAGAAATGATATGAAACGAATATTTTCTAGGTTAAAAAAAATGGCATATGATTGCCAGTCCTGCTCGTATATGGCACAGGGATAAAATACATGCCGCTATGTATACGGTTTTGATTTTGTACGACATGATTTTAGAGGACGGCGGTAAAGCGATATGCCGAGGCTATGAGGAATACAACATCCAACGTGTTCAACTAAGCGAGCAAGAAAAACAAGTTAATCGTATGAAGATACGAAACAGAGAGATGCATTGTGCGAAAGCAGATTTGGTTGAACATGTTTAGAAAAATCGTCCACAACCTTAGAGTATTTTATGTAAATTTTTTAAGAATTTATAATTTTAATGTTATTGATTTTTAGGATTTTTTTTAATTCATTTGTAATGTAATGTTTAAATTTTAAGTAGTTTTATTATTTTCTTTATAAACTATTGTTATTTTTAATATATTAACTATTAAGAATAATATATAAAAACATAAAATTAATAATTAAGTATTATTACATTTCTACAAACTAAAGCTAGCTTTGAAACTCCACAACACCAAGAAAAACCTTATATCATTATAATTTATAAATGTTGCTTGTGAACCTCTTTAATTGTTGACCTGCTCCTCTTTTTCTTCACGTGAGGCCCGCAACAATAAATTCGAAGAGCATAAACTCAGCCCACATCAATCTCTTGTGTGTGTTTATTCGTAAGCCCACACACAAATCCAGCCCAATTGTTGCAGTTCACCCAAACCCATTTTAAATTTCATTCTTTGTTGCCAACTTGATATATGAAGCCCAAATAATTAAACTAAAGTCATGTATGGATTTAATTCACACATCTAAACGGTCGCGAGTAATCCGCGGACTCGAGTTTTGCTCAAATACTCTGTTTTAACTCGATTAGGGTAAACGCAATACCCTTCCCGATCCAATCGGGAAGGTGAAAACGGGGAAAATCAGGGAAACGGGATCACGGGGAAACCATTACTTGGCTGCTCGGGAAAAATCGGGGAAAGGGGAATTCGGGATCGGGAAGGTTAAAATGGGCGCCTAAAGAACACTCTTATTTGGACATGTGTGGACATCAGAATTTGTGCTAGTGGAAAAAGTCCACATTTATCGAGACTCGAGACAAACGATTAACACATAGTAAGAAATAACGATCAGCATCACATGATACAACAGGGCATGTCCCCACACATCAGTACATCATAGTATATTAGATCAAGCACAGATTGACTATAAAAACTTGAAGTAGGTAATGACAGTTTGATAGATTTGCCTACAGAACAATGGACCAAAGACGGGTTTTTTATTATAAGAATTGAAAATTTTAAAAGCAGAGAAGGTAATCTGTATGATTTTAATACAAGGTGATTTTTACTGAATCTATCCTAAGTTCTATTATTTACGATTTGTTCCAATAAAAGGTAAAATAAAGAGAGAATGCCATGAAAAAAGTGGTGACTAAATTGTTTAAGTTGTGTTAGTGTGATTTAAATATTAAATGTAATCTTCATATTAACTATATTTAATTCAGCTAAACTTAAGTTAACCTTTTAGTTTAGTTTTTCATGGATATTGATAAAACCGATTTTATATGTATTATTGACTTTACATTTTGATTGTTATGTTTCTTTATTTAATTACTAGTTGGACAACAGGAATTAAAACCGCTTATATTAAAAGGGTTTGAACTTCATATCATATCAGAAGTCTTTGTTATAAGTTATAAGTTATACTTGTATAGATAATTTCATCATTTGCATTTCAATTTTTATGATAGCTTATATAGTGCCTTCATATTACATAAAGTGTGTTTCTTCTGAGCTTTATGATTAACTATTTTTCGGTGGTGGACGTGACTCGTTTGACTTGTCCTATTTTAACCTGACTAATAAAAAATCTTCGATCTGTTATTAGATGTAACGGCTTTATAAAGAGAATAAAAATAAACATGCGTATGTATGCTAAATTTAGAAATTCAGTTCGTGGGTTAAAACCCCAATTCAAGTCTTTCTAAAATTGGAATTTGAAATTAACCGGTTATAGAATCATGACGGTTATATTACGCATTCATAATGAATGCATCCATACTACTATATATACTACTAGGTTAGTAACCCGTGTACTACACGGGTTGAATTTAGGTTCATAATATTAGCTAAATATAAAAAAATGATTAAGAATTTTGAAAAATTATAAATGACATAATTCATTATAAAATATTAATTGATAATTTGATTATTTAATATATTAAAGATGACAAATTTTTGATTTGTTTCCTTAAAAAGACTCAAATTATTAAGTAATTTATCAAATCTACATAATGTTTGCCATTTTTTTAAATGGAGATTTATTTAGATAAAATTGGTAATTAGCATTAATTGGTAATTTACTAAATTGATAATTGAATCTGGTTTTGACATGTGACACTGATGATGTGGACACCTTAAAAAGAAGACATGTGGAAAAAATATTATTGCTTTATTAGGATTATAAGATAAGATATATAGAAGGAAACTTATATAAAAAAATGCTAAGTATATATGAAGTCATATCTGCCTGAGCTTTAAAAAAGGTTGAGATAATACCCTTCTTCTTGTATTTCTCATATTATTTAGCCTTTTTTTATTTTGATTGGATTAGAAAAAGTGCTTGTTTAATTATTTAGTTTTCATTTTAATTATTTTGTCAATTTGTCCCCTACCTTTTTACAAAATAATTTATTTGTGTAATGGAATAAAGCAGTGAACGAAAAACCAAATTAGAAAGTGGCAATAGTTATTGACTTGAAGAACTTTATTGTGTCCTTAGGATAATTAAGTATACACATTTTTATAGATAATTAAAATAATTTTGTAGGATATGAAATAAATCATAATTAAATAAACAGAAAGTTTCAATCCAGACCTTGCATATACAAGAATAGCCCTCCAAGTTATGTCTCCTAGTATAATTTTGATAAAACTAGATATTACTATCAGGGAGTTGTCGCGGACATAACACGGTTATAAAAACAATTGTATTTCTAAAGCATAACGTAACCGCGTGTTATGACGGAGAAATCCCGAAACACAAGACAATTGTAAAAAAAAAAATTAACGTTTATCTACCAAATGAACAATTAAAAAAAAAAACATTAAGTGTCACGTGGCATCCAATTAATGGAGTCACGTGCCGACAGATGGCCCGGCCCAATCAAACTCAAGTATTATTCACCATTTGTGAATTGTATATAAAGTTAATTACAATAAACATTTTGTAGGTCTATATCTGTTTTATGTGCTTGCACGTTTTATTCTTTACATATGAAAAAACCTTAATCTTCCTTCATGTTAAATAGTTTTACAAACTGTGTCCTTTAGGCTAACGTCTGTATAATTTTATCGAATGCCTACTCTCTCTTTTCATTTTCTCGGTCGTATTCCACCTATCTTAGTTTTGCTACCCCACAAATTATCTCCTATCAACAAAGAATTGAAAAAATAATGTAAGGATTTCATATTAGAGAAGATGACGATAACTACTAACGACCTCATGGAAATTTACCGTATTGATTCAACATTGCTCTTGGTGAAATTTTTTATTTTTATTCAATAGTGTACATTATTGATTTTTTTTTAGTTTGAAAATGTAGCTGTGTCCTACATTTTTCTCTATCAATTTGCATCATGGTGAGTTAAATTTTATTGATTTGTTGAATCTTAGACATTTTATTATGTAGGGAAATCTCAACTTTGTTGATGGTATACATATTTGAAGTATGTCGATTATTTTCCTAATGCATTAATTACTTATAGAGTCTTGTTAATTATTTCAACAAAATGGGAATTGCAAAAAAAAAAAAAAAAAATCAAAATTGAAGCTGTTGAAGTTTTACTTATAATCGACAATGACCCATGTAGAATTTAATGGATTGACAATGGTAACTCTTCAGAATGATATATTATAGAGTGTCAATTAAGAAAAGTCGATCAACAACTTTGTTTTGAAGAATATTAGGAGAGTATCACAATTCTTCAACTATATAGAATAGATCATTTTGTTACAATAGTTTTATTTGTTTTGTGTTATAACGATTATCGTCTATCTATAAAATTTTTCATATACAAGGCCCCACTTTTTAATACGCGTACAGGACATTTAAAATCTTGAAGACGATTCTGATGTCGGACTGGCATGAAACATGGTCACAACTCACAAGATGAAGAACCCAAGGGGGTCTTATGTTGGATTGGCATGAAAACATGTGTCACAAGGCAAAAAGATGATGTTCAACTACAAGATGCATATGTTGTAGATATTGGCAACATTTATGAGGTACACTAGTATAAAAAAATATCATCCGCAAGTAGTGTATAAGACTATGTTGATATGAATGAATTTGCCTTTGATAATGTGAATGAACATATACCGAATGAAGTTGATGATATGGTTGATAATGTGAATGGGAATATAAGGGATGTAGTAATGAAGAAGTTGGTGGTGAGAGTGATTAATATGATATTGATAATCACAAACAGGACACTAATGATAATATACAAATATCAAAATATATAAAAATTTGTTTTTTATATGATACTGATCTTGGTACCGATACTGAATGTTTACCGTTTATACTGTTTATATCAAACGGTTACTTAAATTGTTATCGAATGTGATATAGAAATTGTTATGTAGTACATTATATATACTATTGGATATATATATCTTAATATATGTTTTTATAAAGATATATGTCCTTGCTTCTATGTTAGGTTATAGGGTTACCGGGAGAAGACACGGAAGAGCACCTGAAAGACGACAATAATATCATATTGTGGATATATGTAACTGGAATTATTTAGTGAATTATTTAGTATATCGTAATTATTTAATTCGTTTATGGATTGATGTTTGATTTCTGATTACTATATATACTGGCACGTCAAACGTCAACCCTAACTAGGTTGAGGTGTTACAATAACTTTCATAGTGGGTGAATCTGATGGGTATAGAAATATAGCAGGAGTATTAGGAAAAAGAGTTAGAAGTACCTTTGAAGGGTTAAGGTAATGATAACATATTTTTCATAGGACAGGTGCTTGAAAGTAAAGAGGAGGTAAATAAGTTTTTTAAAACACATATAGTTTAAACAATAAGACTAATGAAACTAGTTAATGATAATAAGGAAGGTCCTGCACCAGATGGATATATACTTACTCTTAGAAACTTGGATAATCTTGAAAGTGTGAATCACTTTTAGATTGAATAAGGTTTGTGGTTCACTCGAGATATAAATCGGATACGATCGAGACGAACATGATGAATTTGAGAATTTTGCAGAGATAGATTTTGAACCGCATGTAACCAGAATGATATGATCGATCATTTAGGAGGAGGAGCGTCATTGCAGTTATCTGCAATTTAAAAACTGCCAAAAATTATACTATTGGTCTCTGCGAAATTTATAATTAAATTTCTGGACAAATAAATTTCCTAGTACAATTTTAATGAAGGGATCAATCAATAGTCAATTCTTAATTACACTAAAATAGCAACACTTACACAAGTATTATATATACCAAATTGGATATATTACCAATTTGTTGTTAATCCGGTTCAAAATGGAGGGATCCAAATCGAGAGAGAGTCTGCCCCAAATGGATATATACTTACACAAGTATTATATCATATATATATTTAACATCAATAATAATAACCAATTAGGTAGGTATGGAAGAACAAAAAGACCAAAGTGGGGGGATGCACATGATTATAAAGAAATGGGCCATCTTTACCAATCATGCAAGACTACAAATTACAAAAGCAAGGCACGTTGTGATCAACTAATTAATATGTTTATATATAAATAGATAGGTAAACTGTAAGCAAATGATATCTAAAAAATCTTATAAATGAAAGGATTATTGGATTTTAATAATTCAAGTTATGTTAATTTGGCTGATAATAATCTTAATTATAAAAAATTTTCGGTCATCGGTCATCGAAGAGGAAGGGAGGAGGAGGTTGAGGGGGTTAGTCGGAGGTCGACGGTTGCCGGAGAACGACAATGAAGGGTTGGGTTGGAGGTCCGCCTTCACTGACCGTCGCCGGAGGACCAAGCTCGCCGGCCCTCTTTTGGTCCATCCGGTTCTTTCTCTTGAACCAGGCAACCTATATTAAAGGCATAATATGCGTTATATGAAAATTAAAAAAACTGTCCCTCATGTTTAGTAACTTGGTTAAAAATGCCATGCCAAGTGTCGCGCCAACAAAGAACTAACGGGGTTAGAGAAAAGTTAACGAGGTTCGATGATTTCCAAGACCTTGATAATTCGGATTATTGTGGGAAATTTTTGTAATTAGAATTATTATCGGCCAAATCAATATAACTTGGATTATTAAAA
>JBCNJP010000010.1:105230855-105245972 GCA_039602395.1 Deinandra increscens subsp. villosa | reverse complement strand
ATGTAAAAAAAATTAGGAATTTATAATTTTAATGTTATTGATTTTTAGGACTTTTTATATCATTTTTAATGTAATGTTTTTAATTTTAAGTAGTTTTATTATTTTCTTTATAAACTGTTTTATTTTTAATATATTAATTATTAAGAATAATATATAAAAACATAAAATTAATAATTAAGTATTATTACATTTCTACAAACTAAAGCTTGCTTTGAAACTCCACACCAAAAACCTTATATCATTACAAATGTTGCTTGTGAACCTCTTTAATTGTTGACCTGCTCCTCTTTTTCTTCACGTGAGGCCCGCAACAATAAATTCGAAGAGCATAAATTCAGCCCACATCAATCTCTTGTGTGTGTTTATTCGTAAGCCCACACACAAATCCAGCCCAATTGTTGCAGTTCACCCAAACCCATTTTAAATTTCATTCTTTGTTGCCAACTTGATATATGAAGCCCAAATAATTAAACTAAAGTCATCTATGGATTTAATTTACACATCTAAACGGATCGCGAGTAATCCGCGGACTCGAGTTTTGCTCAGATACTCTGTTTTAACTCGATTCTACTCGTGGTCTCTTGAAATACCTGAATTCAAATGAAAACTAGTTAGGTAGAAATATTCAATAAAAAGTATTTCAAATTTTATTTAAAGTGTAAGAAATATTTGACTAAAAAAATATACAAATTAAGCCACATCACTTTCACAGATTCAATCGAATGGCCTCGTTTTTCTTTACAGATCAATCGTCCTTCTCCTTTCACAAGCTTGATCTTTCCTCAATCATTCTCCTCGTTATGATACAATTGCTAGAAATAATTGGATTGAATGCAAACAAACACAACCGACTTTATGTAGCTATTCAGAAGTCGCGAACTCTAAAATTATTATGAACCCGAATCACATTACAAAGCTAATAAACCCTCTATTTATACTAAGCACATAACTTGTTTCCTAACCTGATTCTAATCCTAATCCTACTAAATAAAATATACAAATCTCTACCAATTATCATCTCATATTTTAAATCTCCTAACCGATCCCTATCTTTCTTTTTTTGGTTTATCTCCTTCCACAGCTATATCTTTCAGATTTTAACTTTTATAGTTAAACCAAATAATCCATCAATCAAGATTACTTCCATTAAAGGGGCATATTCTCGAAGGGTCGGTCCATTGACTTCGGATGCTCAGTGTGAAAAAATAAAAATGTGCAATTTTGTGCCTTCTTAAAAGGCCTTTTAATAAGACTTGGAGGGGCCCGAATATTTTATAACTCAATTAATTGCTAGTAAATTTGTATATATGTTGATCAGTTGATCGATCTACAATACCTAAACAAGAGAGAAAAATTGGGCCTATCACACCTAAAATATGTTCCTACATTTTGAGGATTTAATGTGCCTCACAACCAAAATGTTTATGATCCAAATCCTACGAGGTGAAGATTGTGATGTATTTATCTTAGAAAATTTTGAAAGTATCGTTAAAAGAAAAACCATGCATGTGCCTTGCACAAGGTGTGAAGATGCATGCCTCATATGCACCTAAAAAACACCCTTATTTGTGACATGTCTATGCTACCTAGCCTTAGATGTCAATAGAGGAACTTGAATTGTGGACAGTGGCGGACCTAGGCACAAGCCTAGGGGTTCGCCCGACACCCATGAAATTTTTTAGCACTGTAGTATTTTTAGTATTTTTTCGATTTTTATGAACCGAACACCAAGATACTCGGTGACCGAACCCTATGAAAAAAAATCTTGGATTCGCCATTGATTGTGGACATGTGTGGACATCAGATTTTTATGGTAGTGGAAAAAGTCCACATTTATCGAGACAAATGATCTAACACATAGTAAGAAATAACGATTATCATCAAATGATACAACAGGGCATGTCCCCACACATCAGTACATCACAGTATATTAGATCAAGCACAAATCGACTACAAAAACTTAAAGTAGGTAACAGGGGCGGAACTAGAAATTTTTTTAAGGGGTGGCACGATAATTTTTTGGTTAGAAGAGTTTGGGGGCAACTCCCGCGAAAATTTTTATTTTGAAAAAATTGCTTAATGAAATAACACATTATTTTTTTCATATATATGCTTTATTGTAAGAAGTTTTATAAAAGAGAATTGTTAGCTTGGTTGGTGGCACATCTGAATTTAGTTTCTAAATACCGTCAAGACGCAAGTTCGAATCTTGCTTACTCCATTTTTTTCTTAAATAGAACTATAAAAAGTTAAAAAGACGTCCAACACGTCCAAACCAAGGTTCGAACACGGGACCTTCACATTATAACATAAGCCGCTTACCAGTTGCTCCCATTGCACATTTTAAACACTTTGAAACATTAGTTATTTAAGGGGTATCACAAGTATGCTAAAATGTTAAAAACCTAAAATTTAAATTTTTTTCCCACTTCACGTACGAGTTTAAGAGATAGCCCGTGCTACCCCTGGACCCTATAGAGGTCCGCCCCTGGTAGGTAATGACAGTTTGATAGATTTGCCTACTAACAATGGACCAAAGACGGGTTTGTTATTATAAGAAATGAAAATTTTAAAAGCAGAGAAGGTAATCTGTATGATTTTAATACAAGGTGATTTTTACTGAATCTATCCTAAGTTCTATTATTTACGATTTGTTCCAATAAAAGGTAAAATAAAGAGAGAATGCCATGAAAAAAGTGGTGACTAAATTATCTAAGTTGTGTTAGTGTAATTTAAATATTAAATGTAATCTTCATATTAACTATATTTAATTCAGCTAAAATTACAAGTTAACCTTTTAGTTTAGTTTTTCATGGATATTGATAAAAACAATTTTATATGTATTATTGACTTTACATTTTGATTGTTATGTTTCTTTATTTAATTACTAGTTGGACAACAGGAATTAAAACCGCTTATATAAAAAGGGTTTGAACTTCATATCATATCAGAAGTCTTTGTTATAAGTTATAAGTTATACTTGTATAGATAATTTCATCATTTTCATTTCAATTTTTATGATAGCTTATATAGTGCCTTCATATTACATAAAGTGTGTTTCTTCTGAGCTTTATGATTAACTATTTTTCTATTTTTCTGTGGTGGACGTGACTCGTTTGACTTGTCCTATTTTAACCTGACTAATAAAAAATCTTCGATCTGTTATTAGATGTAACGGCTTTATAAAGAGAATAAAAATAAACATGCGTATGTATGCTAAATTTAGAAATTCAGCATCGTGGGTTAAAACCCCAATTCAAGTCTTTCTAAAATTGGAATTTGAAATTAACCGGTTATAGAATCATGACGGTTGTATTACGCATTCATAATGAATGCATCCATACTACTATATATACTACTAGGTTAGTAACCCGTGTACTACACGGGTTGAATTTAGGTTCATAATATTAGCTAAATATAGAAAAACGATTCAGAATTTTGAAAATTATAAATGACATAATTCATTATAAAATATTAATTGATAATTTGATTATTTAATACATTAAAGATGACAAATTCTTGATTTGTTTCCTTAAAAAGACTCAAATTATTAAGTAATATATCAAATCTACATAATGTTTGCCATTTTTTTAAATGGAGATTTATTTAGATAAAATTGGCAATTAGCATTAATTGGTAATTTACTAAATTGATAATTGAATCTGGTTTTGACATGTGGCACTGATGATATGGACACCTTAAAAAGAAGACATGTGGAAAAAAAGTTATTGCTTTATTAGGATTATAAGATATATAAAAGGAAATTTATATAAAAAAATGCTAAGTATATATGAAGTCATATCTGCCTGAGCTTTAAAAAAGGTTGAGATAATACCCTTCTTCTTGTATTTCTCATATTATTTAGCCTTTTTTATTTTGATTGGATTAGAAAAAGTGCTTGTTTAATTATTTAGTTTTCATTTTAATTATTTTGTCAATTTGTCCCCTACCTTTTTACAAAATAATTTATTTGTGTAATGGAATAAAGCAGTGAACGAAAAACCAAATTAGAAAGTGGCAATAATTATTGACTTGAAGAACTTTATTGTGTCCTTAGGATAATTAAGTATACACATTTTTATAGATAATTAAAATAATTGTGTAGGATATGAAATAAATCATAATTAAATAAACAGAAAGTTTCAATCCAGACCTTGCATATACAAGAATAGCCCTCCAAGTTATGTCTCCTAGTATAAATTTGATAAAACTAGATATTACTATTAGGGAGTTGTCGCGGACATAACACGGTTATAAAAACAATTGTATTTCTAAAGCATAACGTAATCGTGTGTTATGACGGAGAAATCCCAAATACACAAGACAATTGTAAAAAAAAAAAAACTTAACGTTTATCTACCAAATAAACAATTAAAAAAAACATTAAATGTCACGTGGCATCCAATTAATGGAGTCACGTGACGACAGATGGCCCGGCCCAATCAAACTCAAGCATTATTCACCATTTGTGAATTGTATATAAAGTTAATTACAATAAACATTTTGTAGTAGAGGTGTACAAAACCGGTTTTTTTTTCAAACCGGTTCGGGTTGTAAACCGAAACCGGTTTGGTCAACTTTGGTCAAAACCGGTTTGAATAAAATCGGTTCGGGTTACAAACCGGTTTCAAGCAACAAAACCTCAAACCTATAGAACTGAATCGGGTCAGTTTGAAACCGGTTTGTAAAAAACCTCTTTTTTTTGCTTTTTTTAATTCCTCAAATAATCAACTAAGCAAAAGCTTAAGGCTTGATATAAGAGAAAAAAGTTGGCCAAAAGTACAAGACTAAAATTTTTAAGCTTGCAAGTATTAGTAAAACTAAAAATGTACTACTTCTATTTGTATTGGAATTACAACTAATAACATCTAAGTGATTAATGGTTAATTGGAATTAATAAAAAACTGGTTTCTAAAGCAGTTCCGGACCAGTTTCTAAACCGGTTTCAAATCGGTTTCAAAGACAACCCGGTTTGAAACCGGTTCGCTAAATAAGGATGCCAAATCGATGGGGAACTACCAGTTTATACTTGAACCGAATCGGTTTTCTTAAAACCGGTTTTAATCTCGAACCGGTTTCGGTTTTTATACCGGTTCGGTTTGTAAACCGGTTTTTATGTACACCTCTATTTTGTAGGTCTATATCTGTTTTATGTGCTTGCACGTTTTATTCTTTACATATGAAAAAACCTTAATCTTCCTTCATGTTAAATAGTTTTACAGGCTGTGTCCTTTAGGCTAACGTCTGTATAATTTTATCGAATGCCTACTCTCTCTTTTCATTTTCTCGGTCGTATTCCACCTATCTTAGTTTTGCTACCCCACAAACTATCTCCTATCAACAAAGAATTGAAAAAATAATGTAAGGATTTCATATTAGAGAAGATGACGATGACTACTAACGACCTCATGGAAATTTACCGTATTGATTCAACATTGCTCTTGGTGAAATTTTTTATTTTTATTCAATAGTGTACATTATTGATTTTTTTTTTTAGTTTGAAAATGTAGCTATGTGTCCTACATTTTTCTCTATCAATTTGCATCATGGTGAGTTAAATTTTATTGATTTGTTGAATCTTAGACATTTTATTATGTAGGGAAATCTCAACTTTGTTGATGGTATACATATTTGAAGTATGTCGATTATTTTCCTAATGCATTAATTACTTATAGAGTCTTGTTAATTATTTCAACAAAATGGGAATTGTAAAAAAAAAATCAAAATTGAAGCTGTTGAAGTTTTACTTATAATCGACAATGACCCATATAGAATTTAATGGATTGACAATGGTAACTCTTCAGAATGATATATTAGAGAGTGTCAATTAAGAAAAGTCGATCAACAACTTTGTTTCGAGGAATATTAAGAGAGTATCACAATTCTTTAACTATATAGAATAGATCATTTTGTTACAATAGTTTTATTTGTTTTGTGTTATAACGATTATCGTCTATCTATGATTTTTTTATATACAAGGCCCCACTTTTTAATATGCGTACAGGACATTTAAAATTTCGAAGACGTTTTCTGATGTCGGGCTGGCATGAAAGTATGAAACATGGTCACAACTCACAAGATGAAGAACCCAAGGGGGTCTTATGTTGGATTGGCATGAAAACATGTGTCACAAGGCAAAAAGATGATGTTCAACTACCAGATGGATATGTGATAGATATTGGCAACATTATTTATGAGGTACACCATCATAAAAAAAATATCCTACAAGTAGTGTATAAGACTATGTTGATATGAATGAATTTGCCTTTGATAATGTGAATGAACATATACTGAATGAAGTTGATGATGTGGTTGATAATGTGAATGGGAATATAAGGAATATAGTAAATAAAGAAGTTGGTGGTGAGAGTGATTAATATGATATTGATAATCACAAACAGGACACTAATTATAATTATAATATTATAATATATAAATATATAAAAAATTGTTTTTATATGATACTGATCTTGGTACCGATACTGCATGTTAATTTACCGTTTATACTGTTTATACCAAACGGTTACTTAAATTGTTATCGAATGTGATATAGAAATTGTTATGTAGTACATTATATATACTATTGAATATTTATAGCTTAATATATGTTTTTATAAAGATATATGTTAGGTTATAGGGTTACCGGGTGAAGACACGGAAGAGCACCTGAAAGACGACAATAATATCATATTGTGGATATATGTAACTGGAATTATTTAGTGAATTATTTAGTATATCGTAATTATTTAATTCGTTTATGAATTGATGTTTGATTTCTGATTACTATATATATTGACACGTCAAACGTCAACCCGAACTAGGTTGAGGGTGTTACAATAACTTTCATAGTGGGTGAATCTGATGGGTATAGACATATAGCAGGAGAATTAGGAAAAAGAGTTAGAAGTACCTTTGAAGGGTTAAGGTAATGATAACATATTTTTCATATGACAGGTGCTTGAAAGTAAAGAGGAGGCAAATAAGTTTTTTAATACACATACAGTTTAAACAATAAGACTAATGAAACTAGTTAATGATAATAAGGAAGGTCCTGCACCAGATGGATATATACTTGCTCTTAGAAACTTGAATAATCTTGAAAGTGTGAATCACTTTTAGATTGAATAAGGTTTGTGGTTCACTCGAGATATAAATCGGATACGATCGAGACGAACATGATGAATTTGAGAATTTTGCAGAGATAGATTTTGAACCGTATGTAACCAGAATGATATGATCGATCATTTAGGAGGAGGAGCGTCATTGCAGTTATCTGCAATTTGAAAACTGCCAAAAATTACACTATTGGTCCCTGCGAAATTTATAATTAAATTTCTGGACAAATAAATTTCCTAGTGCAATTTTAATGAAGGGATTCGTCCAAAATAAATTTTTTTCCACGCTGACCTGGCAGTTCGACCCCATCCAGGGGCTCTGCCCTTTGGACCCCGCTCTCTCGGGGTCGTTGCCCCCTTGGATCCCCCTAACCATATCGATACGGGCGTGTATTATCCCACACCATCGAACCAGACCAATATAAGTTAAAAGTCCGGTCAATCAATATTCAATCCTTAATTACACTAAAATAGCAACACTTACACAAGTATTATATATACCAAATATATTACCAATTTGTTGTTAATTCGGTTCAAAATGGAGGGATCCAAATCGAGAGAGTCTGCCCCAGATAGCCATGTACAAAATAATCGATTAACTGAACCGAAACTGATTATTAATCCAAATCAAAACCGATATTTAACCGATTACGGTTAGAGAATAACCGTAGGTTAGAGATAGTTCATAGAATTTTGGCCTGGAAATCGATTTGGGATCGATTATTTATAACCGATTATTAGCATCGATCATTAACTGATTAATCGATTATTAATAAAAGAGCACCATTTTATTAATACCTAATTGTTTCAGGCCCAAAATAATTGTGAATATCCAGGCCCAAAAAAAAAACCCTTCAACATATCTGGTAACTCATCGAGTCCGGTCGTTTGAAACCCTAAGGGCATAAGTCGACAGTCGACTATTCGAATTCATCTCCTTCTCCTCTGACCTCTGTTTGGACCACTTGAAGCCGAAAAACCAACTAATGGATCTTTGTTTTGGATGTGTTTGTGCAATCACACCTTCTGTCAATTTTGGATGCCGAAAAAAACAGGTGCTGGATCTTTTTTTTGGATGCTTACGTGCTGTGTTTGTGATGACAAAGTACCTGTGGATCTTTGTTTTGGATGCTTACCTGCTGTGTTTGTAATATTTAAATTTGAAGTATATTACTTTGTGAACCTTCTGTCAATAATCACCAACTAATTCCTTTTTTTTATATATTTATAACCGATTATAATCGATTAATTTTCAATAATCGATTCGATTATAATCGAAATCGATCAAGGAGGTTAGTGTTTTCTTGTCTAATAATCGATTACAACCCGATTCGATTAACCGGTCATCAAATAATTTCGATTATTTTCTAATAGTTGATCAATTAATTTCCTAACCGGTTAACCGGTTTGTACATGACTAGCCCCAGATGGATATATACTTACACAAATATTATATCATATATATATATATATATATATATATATATATATATATATATTTAACATCAACAATAATAACCAATTAGGTAGGTATGGAAGAACAAAAAGACCAAAGTGGGGGGATGCACATGATTATAAAGAAATGGGCCATCTTTACCAATCATGCAAGACTACAAATTACAAAAGCAAGGCACGTTGTGATCAACTAATTAATATGTTTATATATAAATAGATAGGTAAACTGTAATCAAATGATATCTAAAAGATCTTATAAATGAAAGGATTATTGGATTTTAATAATTCAAGTTATGCTGATTTGGCTAATAATAATTTTAATTACGAAAATTTCTCAGAATAATCCGAATTATCAAGATGTTGAAAATCATTGAACATCGTTAACTTTTTCCTAACCCCGTGACTGTTAGTTCTTGCTGAGTTGGCTACTGACGTGGAATCATATGTGTATTATTAATAAAGTTATTAAAATGGAGGGAAGGGTTTTGTAATGTCTTTGAAAAGGAGGGAGTAACCCCATCTACAATCACAAACATTACCATCTCTCATGAACAATCACCAAATTTCATCACCAACTACTTACTGCACAACATCTCCGTTCACCATAATTATCCCAACATCAAAACCAACATCCATAATCGAAACCAACACCAAAATACAACCTATGAGTTTAAATCGGGAATTAGAAACAGGTGAATACCCATAAATGGAATCAAAATCAATAAGGGTTTAATCACCCAGAATGCACACTAAATTGAACCTCATTTGGGTTTTCTTACCAGAAATTGGAGAGGTTCACGGCTGAGCCAAATCCTTCACTCGAGGCCACCGCGAAACAACGAGCATGGGTTTGTTGTTGGGTTTAAACAGGTCGTCGGTCATCAAAGAGGAAGGGAGGAGGAGGTTGAGGGGGTTAGTCGGAGGTCGACGGTTGCCGAAGAACGGCAATGAAGGGTTGGGTTGGAGGTCCGCCTTCGCTGACCGTCGCCAAAGGACTAGGCTCGCCGGCCCTCTTTTGGTCCATCCGATTCTTTCTCTTGAACCAGGCAACCTATATTAAAGGCATAATATGTGTTATATGAAAATTTCAAAAACAGTACCTCATGTTTAGTAACTTGGTTAAGAATGCCATGCCAAGTGCCACATCAACAAAGAACTAAAGTGGTTAGGGAAAAGTTAACGGAGGTTTAATGATTTCCAAGACCTTGATAATTCAGATTATTGTAAGGAATTTTCGTAATTGGGATTATTATCGGCCAAATCAACATAACTTGGGTTATTAAAATCCAATAAGGGATAGGCTATTCATACCCCCCTGAGATTTTACTTGTTGCACTCCCCCCGTGAGATTTTATTTTAAAAATTATTATATTCCACCCCTATAAAACTATGTTTATAAATATAGTTTATTTTAAACAATTTTTTAAAAATAAAATAACAAAAACGATAATCATTTTCCAAAACTGTTTAAAAAACGTTTTAATAAGAGTTCTTTTTTTTAAAAAAAAGTTTTTTCAACAGTTTTTTAAACGTTTTTTAAAGAGTTTTTTTCAGTTTAGAAAAAAAGATGTTTTAAACAATTTTTTTATAAAAAGGTTTTTATAAACATTTTTTTAAAACGTTTTTTAAACAATTAAAAAAAATTTTAACAATTAATTTTTTTTTACAGTTTTATTTTTTAACTAAAAACCGATAATCATTTTTAAAAATGTTTTAACACTGTTGTTTTTAAAAACGTTTTTAATAGCTTTTTTAAAAGTGTTTTAAGCAGTTTTGTAAAAAAACTTTTTAAGCGTTTTAAACAATTTTCTTTTATTATTTTTAAAAGAACGCTCGTTTTTTAGACGTTTTTAAAAAATAATTAAAAATGTTTTTTTAAAGAGTTTTACTTTTTTATAATTTTTTGTAAAAAAGGAACTGTTTAAAAAAAATTATTGGTTCAAATATACCAAAATAAAATCAGAAGGTTTAAATAGTAATTATCTATAAATTAGGAGAAGGGGTGCAACAAGTAAAAATCAATTATAAGAGGGTACAAATAGTAGCACCCATCCAATAATCCTAAATGAAAATGCTCATGGTGATTTTAGAATTTAAATCAATAATCTTTTAGAATTCATGCTTTATTGAATCAATTTATATGAAATCCGAATTAGTTTTCATTTCACAAAGGTTCATATGGAAACAAATTTGGAACAACTGAAGTCGATAAGCCGTAACTTTATATGCTTCCTTTTTACATACTTGATTACGTTAATGTCTTTGTCGTAGAGCGATGCTATGTACGCTAGTTAGGTGCTATATACCACAAATTATGTTTCATTTTGCAAGTTCTTCATTTTGCAAATTATGGAGCTAACATTAGGATGATGATTGGGGCTTGAAATCCTTGAGGTTTCAGGTTCAAAACCTGACTGAAGTGGATTTTGTGTGTTTTCTCCTTGATAGTGTTTCTGAGTAAGTGTCAAATCTAGTATTAACGGTTACAATCTCGTTTTAAAAATACTCACTCAAACATTAGAGGGTAATTCCAAAGGCTATTAAAAAAATTATGTTTCATTTAAAGATGGTTTATTCCCAAAGCAAGAATTTTAATCTCGCACCAACTCACAAATTCTTAAAGGCAAATTCTATACTCACATCCCTTAATTCTATTTTAACACCCTTTTACGCCCCCGTAAATGTATTTACGCCCCCGTATAGCTAAAAGACAAAAATTCTAAACTTACACCCCTTTACGGGGTCGTAACTACATTTACAGCCCCGTAAATGTTTTTTTTTTTAAATAATTTAAAGTTACCTTTTTAAAAATAATTTAAAGTTATCAAATTATAACATATAAACGTAATCCAGATAAATTTTTAAAAAATAATGATTTGATAAATTTACATTTACCAAATTATAACATATAAACTACATTTACAGCCCCGTAATTTTTTTTTAAATAAATTAAAGTTACCTTTTTAAAAACAATTTAAAGTTACCAAATTATAACATATAAACGTAATCCAGAAAATTTTTTAAAAAATAATGATTTGATAAATTTAGGGATTGGCTCTTAACACTATATAATTACAAATTATTTTAAAGTTACCAAATTATAATAAAAACCCAAACAAACAAACACCACGATTTTACAAAAATTAACAATAATGAGTTTTGGAGTTCGGGCATACATCATCAAGAAATAATAAAAAACACAAAACATATTAACCAAATAAGACGTAACTAATCATCGTCTTCATCATCCTCGTCATCGTCCTGATAAGGGGGTGGATCATGGATATGTAAACTATTTGCTATGCTGCTCATCATTTGGATCTGCCAGTTTAGCATCCGGTCATGCCTCCGGTGTTGCCGCCCCAGGCGGCGAATTTCCAAACTCATTTCCTCTATTCTCTGCGACAAAACTGGAGGCATCCTGACCGCACGATACCTATAACGCACATGCTCAACCTCGTGTGCTATGTTACCCTGATCTCTCGCCCCACCATCATCATCTCCCGCCCCACCATCATCATCGTCATGACCCTCCTCGGGCTCAGGCTCCTCTCGGACAGGCTCAGGGATAGGGTCAATTAAACGGTATGTATGCGAATTCCGTCCTTGCGTGATTTTTCTTAGGAGCCGCATCCCGTTCATGACTTTTAGGCCCATTCCCTTGGCCAAAACCGGTTCTCCCAAGTGTTGGGGGTTATCACTAATGACCCCCAGTGACTGCGCGATCTTAGTAATAAAGGCTCCGCAAGTAACTTGAGCACCCTCCGCCCTGCTTCCCTGCCAGACATATAAATAAGAAAATTAATAAATGTAACCAAATTTAAGATATTGGGCTGAAATTTAATGTAAAAGCATGAATGTTTGCTGGACCGAAATGGTGCATTCTTAATGCTAATTTCATTTGAAAAAAAAACAACCAATTCAATTTGTTGAAATCATAATAAACCACAACGAATAAAATGACCTACGGTTTGTTCCATTTCATTTATCATTTTAATGGCTGTATACGAATAAAGACTTACATATCACCAAAGATCCAGATACAACTTTAGAACTTGCTAAAGTCACAAATAAAACATGTTTCTGATTGAACATACATTATCCACCTTCACCTTTATCAACAATATTAGTCCTACATCAAAATCTACAAACTTTAACGTTTATATATAATAAGTGGTAAACTATAGATTTAGAACTGATAATTAAATTTTACCTGGCGGGACAGATAATCGGCAAGGCCGTGCGCCAGCGGACACGGGGTACGGTTAACCAACGCGTGTAAGTAATATAAATCAGCACCCGTGCAGCGCTCCCTACTATCTCGACGCGCCGTGATGGACGAGGCGATCAATCGGTGAATGTATCGTATAAGGGGGAATCGAATGGAGGTCCCTCGAGATAAATTTGGATCCCACTCAACTGTAGAGATAGAATCCCACCATCGATGTTGCGCAGCCTCGTTGCTCGCCCGAACAGCGTCAGTGTATGCCGGGGTATGGGTCTCCTCGGGGGTGTACAATCCCGATACAATAGCAAACCGACTTAGGGTCATACCATAAGCATTTCCAAGCATACGAAATGAAATCCGCTGTGGCTCTGGCTCGTCTGGGGCATCATTTGGTAACTGGGGTGTAGCACCCTCACGCTCTTCATATGTGAATGTGGAGAGAAACTCCACAGTCAGTAACATGTAAGAAGACAGCATGGCTGACTCGAACAACCGCCACCATGGAGTATCTGCCCCTACTATCTCGATGAAGGGCTGCAACGCGTCAATCTTCGCTAACCATTCAAAGTCAGCCGCCGCCGTACCAACAACAGTCCTTCCTAGTAGCCTCCCTACCCTCTCCCGTCCAACAGAGTTCTCCGGAAACTGAAGGTAGGGGTGCGTAGCTAAGCCATCATGATGATCAGCCATAATATCTGCAAAATAATAGTAGTATTAAATGTTTTTGATTAGTATAATACAGATCTTGTGGCATGTGAATGACCCTCCATATACCTTGACGGAGAATGGTTATGTTGAGGGAATGTTTGCTCCATCTTAAAACGCCCCGCCCCTTTGTCGTATGTCGTTACCAACACGAAAGGACAATTACACTTTTTACTACCAGATTTTCTATGGGTACCGGTAAGGACAGGTTCTCCACCACGATCACAATGAATCCACAACTTTGGAATAAAACGCGTGATTTTGTTAGGCTTCGTCCGTTTCTTACTGAACGCATAGCCATGGGAAAAACCTAATTGTTGAACCCACTCGAACACCTGGTCAGAATGCCTAAAAACCTATAATAATTACAATGTTATTAGACAGACTCACATAGGAGAAAAAATACTAGTAGTTTGTTTAAGTTTAAATTATGTCTTGTTACCGTGTCTCCGAAATCGTAATCCACGTCCTTTGGGCGGATATAGAAATCCCCATCGGGTCGGTTCGGTGAACCTTCGTCACTATTCACCGGTTCATGCTTCATTGAGGGGGGTGATGATGGGTCACCAAGAGGAACCGTTGAAGGTCCACAACCGAAGTCGTAGTTATCACCGTCATAATCATGACCGACGTGAGGGGCCCAAGAAGATTGTGACCCCTGTCCATAAACATACCCCTGGTCATATTGATACTCTTGGTTCATTTGAGGATTAAAAGAACCGATTTCAGGAAGTTGACTCCAATCAGGAGAATGTGATCCGTATACATAATTAGGTTCCTAAAATAACAAAATCATTAATATGTTTAACAATACAGAGTTAATTAATCACATCAAATTTATTATTGAAATGTCTCGCCTGGTTTAAATCAAACTGGCTGCCGGACCGATTTGAGGATTGAACGACATCATCCTGAAAAGTAATATAATACGAATAATAATAATAATAATAATAATAATAATAATAATAATAATAATAATAATAATAATAATAATAATAATAATAATAACAATAATAAAATCTAAAGTTAATACTAATAATTCTAACAATAATATTAATAATAATAATCAAATAAATATAATAAAATAATAATAATTCTATAAATATAAATACGGAGTTTAAAAATTACTAAAACAATAAGTGTAGTAATAATACTAATAAGTATACGGTAATGATAATAATAATAATTACCTGGTTGGTAGAAGATGAGTCTGCAGGAAAAAGGAAGTCCCAGTACGACATTATTGATTAATAACCTCGGGATACAACGATACAATTTGCAAGGTTGGAAGCAAGATTTCTTCTTATGAATTCTTATAGTTTGCAAGATGGCTTCTTATACAACTCAATAAGTTTTCAATTGAAAAGACGGCAACGGTTGAAACGCATTTTGTAGAACTTTTAAACTTTACGGCCCCGTATGTTATGTTACACCCCCGTAATACAATCAAATCAGTCAGGGAATCTCTGAATTCCTCGAAATTGGCGTTTTACGACCCCGTAAACTAATTTACGGCCCCGTAAAATGTTTACGACCCCGTAAATGAATTTACGACCCCGTAAAGGGGTGTAGAAAAAAGTCAAGGGGTGTGAGTATAGGAGGACCCTTCTTAAA
>JBCNJP010000010.1:105196355-105230355 GCA_039602395.1 Deinandra increscens subsp. villosa | reverse complement strand
TGTGGGGTTTTTACAATTGTTTGGTGATCTGTGTTTGTCGATTTCTCAGTTTTATGGGTTTTTATTCTTACACATTTTGTGGGGTTTTAAAATGATCGAGATGATTCATGTGTTCCTAATGACAATTGTTTTGGAAGTTTTCATTTGTAATTACTCTCAGGTTTGGAAGTTTCAAAATGATGCAGAAGTTTCATTTGTAAATTGATTCATTTTGTGGGGTTCGACAAATGGCTTTCTAATGATTTTTAGTATATTGGTTTCTAAAATCTTAGTGCTTTTGCAGTTTGTAATGTTTGTATATATAGTTGTATATTTGGTGATTTTAAGTAGTAGCTGCATTGTTACTGACCATTACACCACGGTTACTATCTATAACACTAGTGCTAGTTGTCCTAATATTTGAGTTTAGTTGTACTTTATTTGTTCATTTGGTGATATTTAGTTGTACATTTGATGATTTTAAGTAGTAACATCAGGGTTACTGATCATCATATCACTGTTAATTGTTATAGCATCAGTGTTTATGTGTATATTGATGCATTTGCAGGTTGTAATATATGCATATGTAGTTGTACTTAAGTATAAACATCGATGCTACTGGTTATGAGTGTATGTATGTAATTTTCTTCATTGTTAATAGTTATGACAGTTATGTTAGTAGTTGTAACACTAGTGCTACATACAACGTCTGAGAAAACGGTAATAAAAAAACGCCGAGACTATAATGAAATTAAAGATAAAAATGCGATGAGTTTAATGATGTAATTTTTATAAAAATCCGTCAATGTATAAAAAAGTTATGGCTTTTTAAAAATGAAGGGGGGTTTTATGTGGTTATGTAATTTGACAAATTTGCCCTTTTGAATTTAAAAAAAAAGGGGCACATGGCAAAATCTGGTGCCTTCTTGCTTTTCTCAACCATTGGATGATGGTTAATTGGTTAATACTCTAAGGTGTGGTTAATAATAATGCCTTCCCCTATATATATGGACTAGTTTTTGATACCCGTGCGACGCACGGGTGGTTTTAAAAAAAATAACATTTAAAATATAATAATAAATATAACTCAATAATTGGAATTAAAGGAAAATACGAAAATTCGATAATATGAAAAAGTCACAAACTTTAAAAATACAGACTTATAAACAACATTTGATGTTTTGTTTGTTACTTTTCCGTCTTCATCCAATATGAGAAGTTTTGGTCCATCACTGCTCTTAATTCTTGATAATGCAACATAAAGCCCATGAATAAAGCATTACTAAAGAGAAAAGTACTATGATTTATAAATCCTTTGGAATCTGTGGATTTGAGCAATAAATGATTTGAGAAATTGGAATTCTATTCTATATATATATACGAAATTTGTTAAAAAAATTACATTAAATGGTGGTATATATTTAGGAAAGTTAGTTGAATTATTTTGAAATTTTCAAAAAGTTCGGAGATTTAATTGTATAAATTTGTTAAAATTGAATATTTGATTGGTAAATATTCAAATACCTAAATTAGGGAAAAGTAGTTGTATGTAAAATGTATTCTTTACAAAAATATAAAAAATTGAATTTAATATTCAAAATGTTCGTACATAATTTTCAAAAATTATGATCCTCAAATTAAAATGTCTAAATAATGTTCTATTAATTTAGTCACTCCTGTAATTATTTCCTCAAATATATTTTCCATGCTAATGTATTAATTAAACTTTATAAATTAGTTATCAAGACAAAATATATTTTTGTTGAGATTATTTTTTCAAATATATTTTTAATGTAATTGATATCAAAAAATTGTATTACTTCTTTCTTACTTTTTGGATCATTGTTGATTTATATGCAGGGCTTTGTTCGAAACTTTGTTCAATTTTTTTCTCTTCAGATTTGGGGTTTTATAGAAATATATTATCCCTGTGTTATTAATTTGTGGTGTTGTTAAAATATATAATGATGTCAATTACATTAAAAATATATAATGATGTCAATTATATTAAAAATATATTTGTTTTAAATCAAACTTATATTTTGCTAAATAAAAATTAGTTGAACATAAATACACTTTGATTTGATTCATTAAGTGGCAAACCATTTGAGCGGGAAAATGAAAAAAATGATTGTTGTGGTGATGCCATATGGCATTCAATCTTTTCATATATTATATATATTATATTATATATATATATATGTTCATGTTCAGCTAAAAAAACCATTTCACTTAAGAATGTTAGGAAGCAATCACGTGCTGACATGTGTACATAACACACTAACACAATGCATAAAAAGTAAAATATGCTGACACACTAACACACTGGATACAATGTGTTAGTGTGTTATTATCCACGTGTCAGCATGTGATTGTTTCCTAGCCTTCTTAGGTGAAAGTTTTTTTTAGAATAACTTTACCCTATATATATATATATATATATATATATATATATATATATATATATATATACTAGTTTTTGATACCCGTGCGACGCACGGGCGGTTTAAAAAAACGAATACAAAATTTAACATGTTATAAAAATGTAATTCAATAATTAGAATTAAAGAAAAAAAATTAACATTCGACAATATAAAACTTATAAATTTGAAAAAAAAGTATTCATATCCTCATTTATTATGAATCAATTTCAATTAATTTCAGTTTTTAAATTAGGAAATGAGATATGCATTTAATGTCAATTACTTTGTTAAAAAATTAGTTAATGACTTTGTCAATTATTCAAACCAATTAAAAAAATATAAGGCAAACCATTTGAGCGGGAAAATGAAAAAAAGAATTGTTGTAGTGATGCCATGTGGCATTCCATCTTTTCATATCTATATCTATATCTATATAATATATATATGAAAAGATTGCAGGCCACATGGCATCACCACAACAATCGATTTTGTGGTTTTCCCGCTTAAATTTTTTCCTAATCAAGTAAGTTTGCTCATATGTTCTTACATCCATTTTGCTTTTAACACAAATTTACTAACTTTTCCTTATTTCCAAATATAGGTTAATGGATTCTAGCATAAATCCATTCTTTCTTAATTATGTAAATGTGTGACTTTATAATGTTTTCTTTTAAGTGTAGATATTTACCTCAATACAAAAGTAGTATTTGAAAACAAAACAGAGATCTACTAAAACAACAAAGGTGTCAATCAAACACAAATCCAACTTTTATAAACAATTGCCTTTTTCCTTGATGTGATAAGGGTCTAAAAGAAATAAAATAATTTTGATCAAAAGAAAACGGTCATGGTTTTTGTCACAGTACTCCACTTTAGATTCTCTATAGAAAGCGTGTTATAGAAATAAAAGTAATTGTTTTGTTTAATTCCTATAATTCAATGAAATTTATAAAACTAACTTATTATTGTTTTTATTTTAGTATTTTTTTAAATCCGCCCGTGCGATGCACGAGTATCAAAGACTACATTGAAGAAGGAATAGTGACAAACAAAACATCAAATGTTGTTTATAAGTCTGTATTGTCAAATTTGCAACTTTTTTATATTGTCGAATGTTAATTTTTTTCTTTAATATTAGTTATCGAATTACATTTGTTATAATATATTAAATTTTAAAATTTTTTTTTTAAAATCCGCCCGTGCGTCGCACGGGTATCAAAATCTAGTATATTATATAGATATAAGATATATATATAGTCAAAAGTTCATTGTAGACCCTTTAAAAGTGTAGACCCCGTAGACCCCTATATTGTTCTATAAAACCCACTAGAAATTATAAAACTCATTGCTGTTAAAAAAAAATTTAATTATTTTTTTAGTTGTCATATTTCTATGTTTATATTTTAATTTAGGATTTATTTCTAATGTTTTTAGTTTTTTCTTAATTTGAAATTATAATTTTCAGTAAAATATGCTGACACACTAACACACTGGATACAATGTGTTAGTGTGTTATTATCCACGTGTCAGCATGTGATTGTTTCCTAGCCTTCTTAGGTGAAAGTTTTTTTTAGAATAACTTTACCCTATATATATATATATATATATATATATATATATATATATATATATATATATATACTAGTTTTTGATACCCGTGCGACGCACGGGCGGTTTAAAAAAACGAATACAAAATTTAACATGTTATAAAAATGTAATTCAATAATTAGAATTAAAGAAAAAAAATTAACATTCGCCAATATAAAACTTATAAATTTGAAAAAAAAGTATTCATATCCTCATTTATTATGAATCAATTTCAATTAATTTCAGTTTTTAAATTAGGAAATGAGATATGCATTTAATGTCAATTACTTTGTTAAAAAATTAGTTAATGACTTTGTCAATTATTCAAACCAATTAAAAAAATATAAGGCAAACCATTTGAGCGGGAAAATGAAAAAAAGAATTGTTGTAGTGATGCCATGTGGCATTCCATCTTTTCATATCTATATCTATATCTATATCTATATAATATATATATGAAAAGATTGGATGCCACATGGCATCACCACAACAATCGATTTTGTGGTTTTCCCGCTTAAATTTTTTCCTAATCAAGTAAGTTTGCTCATATGTTCTTACATCCATTTTGCTTTTAACACAAATTTACTAACTTTTCCTTATTTCCAAATATAGGTTAATGGATTCTAGCATAAATCCATTCTTTCTTAATTATGTAAATGTGTGACTTTATAATGTTTTCTTTTAAGTGTAGATATTTACCTCAATACAAAAGTAGTATTTGAAAACAAAACAGAGATCTACTAAAACAACAAAGGTGTCAATCAAACACAAATCCAACTTTTATAAACAATTGCCTTTTTCCTTGATGTGATAAGGGTCTAAAAGAAATAAAATAATTTTGATCAAAAGAAAACGGTCATGGTTTTTGTCACAGTACTCCACTTTAGATTCTCTATAGAAAGCGTGTTATAGAAATAAAAGTAATTGTTTTGTTTAATTCCTATAATTCAATGAAATTTATAAAACTAACTTATTATTGTTTTTATTTTAGTATTTTTTTAAATCCGCCCGTGCGATGCACGAGTATCAAAGACTACATTGAAGAAGGAATAGTGACAAACAAAACATCAAATGTTGTTTATAAGTCTGTATTGTCAAATTTGCAACTTTTTTATATTGTCGAATGTTAATTTTTTTCTTTAATATTAGTTATCGAATTACATTTGTTATAATATATTAAATTTTAAAATTTTTTTTTTAAAATCCGCCCGTGCGTCGCACGGGTATCAAAATCTAGTATATTATATAGATATAAGATATATATATAGTCAAAAGTTCATTGTAGACCCTTTAAAAGTGTAGACCCCGTAGACCCCTATATTGTTCTATAAAACCCACTAGAAATTATAAAACTCATTGCTGTTAAAAAAAAATTTAATTATTTTTTTAGTTGTCATATTTCTATGTTTATATTTTAATTTAGGATTTATTTCTAATGTTTTTAGTTTTTTCTTAATTTGAAATTATAATTTTCAGTAAAATATGCTGACACACTAACACACTGGATACAATGTGTTAGTGTGTTATTATCCACGTGTCAGCATGTGATTGTTTCCTAGCCTTCTTAGGTGAAAGTTTTTTTTAGAATAACTTTACCCTATATATATATATATATATATATATATATATATATATATATATATATATACTAGTTTTTGATACCCGTGCGACGCACGGGCGGTTTAAAAAAACGAATACAAAATTTAACATGTTATAAAAATGTAATTCAATAATTAGAATTAAAGAAAAAAAATTAACATTCGCCAATATAAAACTTATAAATTTGAAAAAAAAGTATTCATATCCTCATTTATTATGAATCAATTTCAATTAATTTCAGTTTTTAAATTAGGAAATGAGATATGCATTTAATGTCAATTACTTTGTTAAAAAATTAGTTAATGACTTTGTCAATTATTCAAACCAATTAAAAAAATATAAGGCAAACCATTTGAGCGGGAAAATGAAAAAAAGAATTGTTGTAGTGATGCCATGTGGCATTCCATCTTTTCATATCTATATCTATATCTATATCTATATAATATATATATGAAAAGATTGGATGCCACATGGCATCACCACAACAATCGATTTTGTGGTTTTCCCGCTTAAATTTTTTCCTAATCAAGTAAGTTTGCTCATATGTTCTTACATCCATTTTGCTTTTAACACAAATTTACTAACTTTTCCTTATTTCCAAATATAGGTTAATGGATTCTAGCATAAATCCATTCTTTCTTAATTATGTAAATGTGTGACTTTATAATGTTTTCTTTTAAGTGTAGATATTTACCTCAATACAAAAGTAGTATTTGAAAACAAAACAGAGATCTACTAAAACAACAAAGGTGTCAATCAAACACAAATCCAACTTTTATAAACAATTGCCTTT
Organism: Deinandra increscens subsp. villosa; assembly: GCA_039602395.1. Classification (NCBI taxonomy): domain Eukaryota; kingdom Viridiplantae; phylum Streptophyta; class Magnoliopsida; order Asterales; family Asteraceae; genus Deinandra; species Deinandra increscens. Next base: position 105,223,974 of record JBCNJP010000010.1, on the reverse strand, counting down.
TTCCTTGATGTGATAAGGGTCTAAAAGAAATAAAATAATTTTGATCAAAAGAAAACGGTCATGGTTTTTGTCACAGTACTCCACTTTAGATTCTCTATAGAAAGCGTGTTATAGAAATAAAAGTAATTGTTTTGTTTAATTCCTATAATTCAATGAAATTTATAAAACTAACTTATTATTGTTTTTATTTTAGTATTTTTTTAAATCCGCCCGTGCGATGCACGAGTATCAAAGACTACATTGAAGAAGGAATAGTGACAAACAAAACATCAAATGTTGTTTATAAGTCTGTATTGTCAAATTTGCAACTTTTTTATATTGTCGAATGTTAATTTTTTTCTTTAATATTAGTTATCGAATTACATTTGTTATAATATATTAAATTTTAAAATTATTTTTTTTTAAAATCCGCCCGTGCGTCGCACGGGTATCAAAATCTAGTATATTATATAGATATAAGATATATATATAGTCAAAAGTTCATTGTAGACCCTTTAAAAGTGTAGACCCCGTAGACCCCTATATTGTTCTATAAAACCCACTAGAAATTATAAAACTCATTGCTGTTAAAAAAAAATTTTAATTATTTTTTTAGTTGTCATATTTCTATGTTTATATTTTAATTTAGGATTTATTTCTAATGTTTTTAGTTTTTTCTTAATTTGAAATTATAATTTTCAGTGAGTTTTATAGAACGTCGATTTTTAAAGTTGCACTAAGTTTTAAAAACAATGAGTTTTAAAAACAATGAGTTTTAAACACAACAGTTAGTTTTAAACAACTTAAGAATGAGTTTTATAGAAATCGATTTTTAAAGTTGTAGTGAGTTTTAAAACTCAGCAATGAGTTTTATAAATTTTAGAGAGTTTTATAGACCAATATAACTTTTTTTTAACAACAAATTTATTTAAATTTATAGTTAAAAAATATTAGAAAATAAGGGGTAAAAAACATCAATTCTTTTTGTGTATAAAGAAACAAATAAATATGTAAAGATGGATGTAAAAATATTGTTACGGTTGAGGTTTTTTTTTTTAAATACCATTACAGTTGAGATGTTCTTTTGGTTTTGAGGGTTTAAGTTTAAAACTTCCTCTAATCTTTCTTTTTTATCGTTTATTTATTTTTCTTTTCTTCCCTTCTCTTCTTTTGTTAGGGATCAGGCCATTTTTTTACATATTTAATCTTTCAACCTTTTGTTTCTTCTTTTATTTATTTTATTTTAGTATTAACATTTAACTTGATTTCTATCTGTTTTTCCATTAACGTTTTTACACTTTAAGGTGAGAAACGTAAAAGTAAAAGATAGAGAACAAGTTAAATTCAGACATTTTGCCACCATAGGACGGTTTTTTATTGTTATTATAATTCTCGTCGCATTATTGACTTTTTATATATACATTTTTTGACTATATATTATAGGGGCTTATTTTTTATCACGGCTAGACCCCATAAATTTTTTTTTAGTTTTCGGAGCCGCCCCTGATGAAGTGTTTGAACAACTAAGATGAATTGATCGATTATACTAATGAAGACGTGAATATTATTCTAAGTTTTTTGGAGCTACTCAAAGTCTTACCTAGGATAAGCAATTTTATAGAGACATAGGGTCTGTTTGGTATGAGGTAATGGAATAGAAGAGGGGTTGGAATGGACGAGGGAATGGAATGAACAATGGAATGAAATGAATCATTCTTGTGACAACCGGCAATTTCCCAGGTTAACCTCGTTAATAACTTGTGTTATATTTTGATAACGTCCGTTACCACAGTTAACTAGAATAGTTACACGAACATTGCACATGAGTCTAGACGTCGGTTAACTTACTTGAATGTATATAATTTATGATTTTATATAAATTATATTTTATGATTTCATGAGAACGTTTGTCATTTTATGTGGCAATTATATTTATTATTTTTGTGTGATATATATATGTGTATATATACGCATGTTATTTTTATGATTTTATGTGACGATGTGTCACGTAATCATACAAAACGGTTCTATAATTTTACATGAATTTAAAAACATTAGTTATGGGTTATAACTATGATTTTATGCTAGATATGTATAGGTTTTATTTTTATAAAACTTCGCTCGTTAGATATGCTTTGACGTACACTCGAATAATCGTTGCCAAGTTACCCTTCGTTAGACGTTTCTAAACTTTGAGGGACCTAATTTGTATTTTTCTGAACTTGGGTTATATTTAATAACTTCAAGGGACCTAAGTGTCATTATCTAAAACTTACTCCCCAAATTGTGTAATTGAGAGGGACCGGTTCTGCCATTATACGAAAGTTAATTTTTAGCCTCAAAGAAACAGTCGAGACCTTTTTTTTCCGTATTCCTCAACCGACGTCTTTTCCTTAAACTCGAAATCAATTCACCGTCGGTTACAATCTCTATTCCAGGTGATCGGTCTTAGTCTGTTATCATGAGGATGTTTCAACCTCATTTGATGGTTGCCAAAAACACTCTCTCGAGCTCTCTCTCGTCCCTTCTCTTTTTTTTTAAATTCCGGTGAACTCAAGAATTCCGGCCAACCAAACACTATTTCACCACCCTTCTCACACCACGGTGGTCGCCTCTCTCTGCCGATCACCCCAGTAGCAACGATTTTGGGAACGGAGCAACGTCAAGTGTTCGTCGAGATTTCTCGGTTTCGTTTCGGTTCCAAATACTCATCAAAACTCATTATTAATTCGAGGTAATCATTTCTTTATCTTAGTCGCACGTTTACCTTCATGTTGAATCTGGTTTCGCGATTTTCCGGTGACCGGAAATATAACTCCGGCCACCGGAGTTTTGGGGAAGAAAATGGGGACGGGTTCGAAGAGTATATATATATACTGGACTGGTTTCAAATGCAAAGGAGCCTTTAGCGCAGCTGGTTTGCGCTGGAGATCAAGAGGTCTCGGGTTCTACCCTCCCCAGCTGCATTTCTTTTTCTGATTTTGCTACCTGAACCAGTTTCCTGTGCTGCTCAATATATAAAAGCTTTATTTTCAAGTTTCCTTACAAAATCAGGTCCTAGCGCAACTGGTTAGGGCGCTCCATTTCAAACTGTAGGTCATGGGTTCGAGTCCCATGACCACCATTTTCGTGATTTTATTTCTTTTTAGTGACTTTAAACATCTCTTGGTCTAAAACTCAACTACCATTTATTCTCTATAGAATCTTGATCCGTAAATGTCACGTAGACACCGTTAGAGTGCTAGTAGAACTATTATCTTATGGAAAAACCAATTTAAATGAATCAAACCTTGATGTTCTCGTTATACTTATTATAAATTAGTTTTTTTTTAAATAGAAATATATATATATTTGATTTAATGTTATGTACTTATATAATGCGAACGTTTTAAAGATTTTCTTTAAACTCTTAAAAACTTTGACACGGTATATAAATATATATATTGACATTTTATTTTCTCACACTTTTGACTACACCTCGATATTTATACTTACAAATATATATACATGTATATATATTCACCCAGTGATTTCCATATTTGATAATTGGAATAGCATATTCACATTAATTTTCGTAAACCTTTGTGTCCTCGATTTAACGTCATTTTTTGACTGCTTTCGAACAAAACGATCTTTACCACGTATTGAAATTGTCACGTACGTCACATTGGAATTACTTGATATCAACACCGTCGTCTAGGCAATATGACTCATGTGCGGACACACACTTACGTATGTAAATTCAATAGGTGCTTGGTAGTTACGCAAGACTCGGAGTCTTACAAAATTGTAGCAGCGCACCCTAAGGTGAGTTACACAACCTTTACGTTACGTCCGATTTTGGACGATAACACACGCAAACACGTTACACCCGGGTTAGGGTGATAACACAACAACGTTTATGTATGATTAAAGTAGAAATCCAGTATATATCACATGTTCACGTAAAATGCTTTATCTTTCAAGTCCTTACTTATCGAACCGTTAATAGCATATAGCGAGGGGATATTGGGTAGTACTACTGGGGTCTGACAAACCCCACTCAGCGGGCACGAGATGCACCACCCGACTGGCGGTCGGACTGAGGACAATGTCAGCCTAAACTTACCGTGATCGAGAAGACACGGGGAAGGCAAACCACGTAAGGAATTATTCCTACAACTAATTGGTCAGCTTCGGTTGCGAACGTTTTAGTGACATGAACTTAGGCTCGCTACCTACGATATGGATTGTACTGTTAATATACATGCTTATATACGAATAAAAACTGTTGTATTCGTACTGCATAACTATACTAGTTATACTTATGTGCTTATGTGAACTCACCAACATTAGTTGACACATGCTCTTATGCATGCTTTGCAGGACGCTAGGAGAATCTGATTTTTGGGCACGTACGTTGGCTAAAACCTTTTATTTTGGGAATTGGTTTTCAAATCTTTTCAACTTGAACTGGTATTTACTTATCGGGCGCTTGCTTGCGCAACTTGACTTTTATGAGCTTCCGCTAAACTTTAACTCTGGTTTTGATATTTCCCGTTTGGAAATATATTTACAATTTGAACCCTTAACTTATGTTTAATGTAACTAATGACTCGGATCCTGGTCTGGTTCACACCCCACACGGTAAAACTCCGTTAGTGGAAATTGGGGGTGTGACAATTCCATTCCATTGTCTTGTTTGATTACCATATGATAATGAAATAAATCTTTTTTTTCGTGTTGTTTGGAAAGTACTAAAAGTGAGGAAATAAAATATAATTTTACCGACAGTTTCATTTGTGATGTGTATATGAAAAATGTATTATTTTTTTTAAATTTTTTCTGATTATTTTATTATTTATTATTATTTATTTATATTATTATTTTATAATATGTTAATTATTTATTATTTTATCTTTTTTATTTTTTAACGCTTTCTTATTTTATTTTTTATTATCTTTTAATATTTTAGTTTAATAACATAATAATTTATTATATTTATTTACTTTTTTATATTGTTAAAGTTATTTTTATTTTTTTTCTTTTTAGTTATTTTATAATTTTATAATTATTTATTATCTTATTTATTTATTATTTTTTATACTTTTTAATATCTTTAAAATTATGTAATTATTTAATTTTTTAGTTAATTATTTATAATTAATTATTTAACTATTTTATTATTTATATTACTAATATTACTATTTGTTATTTTATTTATTTTTTAATTCTCTTATAATTTTTTTATTTTCTTTATTTTTTTAATTTCTCTTTTACTTTTATTTTTTTTAAGAAAAAAACATATTGAATAAAAAAAATATTCATTACTTTTGTGAAGGAATGAAAAAAACTCAGGGGGTGTAGATGAAATGAATTAGAGGGAATGGAATAAAAATGAGAATGAGTGATTCCATTCTTTTTGCCAATCAAACATGTTTTTTCTCATTACTTTTCAATGGATCATTCCATTCCCTCCTTCATTACCTCATACCAAACGCTACCATAATGAATTGGCTTAGACGTAATGAATTAGCCGCATAGTTTATTACGTACCTTTTGTCTTAATTGATGCCCATTTATGTATTGATGTGCTTTGTTTGTTTTAGTTTTTTGGTTTTAGATGTGTTCGTTTTTGGACTAGTCGTGAGTGTTATATTTTTTTACTATAATTTAAGGCTGTGTTTTGTGCACTATCTAAAAAGCTAGCTGCTAGCTGATAAGCTAGCTAATAAAAAATAATGTTTGGTTAAAAAAACTAGCTGATAAACTAGCTGAAAAATATAAAATGACATAAAAGTACATGTCATAAATGTAAATAAATATATTTATTTATAAGTTAGGGAATGGTAAAACTGGAAATACTATAAAAGCTAGTTGAAACGCTACTCCAACTAGCTTTTCAAAAGCTAACTTATAAGTTAGCTTTTTAACGTTACCAAACGAGGCTTTTAAAAAAACTATCTTTTTAAAAAAAGCTCTGTTTGGTACGTCAAAAAGCTAGCTTATAAGCTAGCTTATGGCGCGCTAAACACAGCCTAAGTCGGTTCGAGTTTTATTCTATTTTATTTTTTTTAAGGATGAAAAGGTGCAGCATGCAATACTTGGCATTTTTCATTGTTTTTACAAGATTGTTGCTAGGGAAGTAGAGAATGGAAATTGTATTTACAAATTCTTCTATATAAAGCCTGAGCATGAGCAATAGGTATATGCCTTTAGGGTAATGGTAATACCCACCCCGTGATCCTGCGACCTCAAGCACTTTTAGGTGTCACCTCATCTTTCCCCACTCCCACACATTTTGCAAGTAATACCCACTTCAAGACCCAAGACCCCAAACCTCATTTTTTAATAACTAAATTCATTAAAAATAAAAATTACAAATTCATATAAGGAAAATTGGAATTAAATAATCCAAGTTATTGGGTATTGGCGGATAATAATCCGAGTTCCAATATTGGCCTACAATAATCCCAATTATTTGGGTCTTGGAATTCATTGGGCCGCCGTTAATTTTTCACTAACTCCGCTAGTACTTGCTGACGTGGCAGGTGATGTGGCATCATTTTTGCTGACGTGGCAGGTGATGTGGCATCATACTTGCTGACGTGCCATGTGCCACGTCAGCACACAACTAACGGAGTTAGTGAAAAATTAACGGCGGCCCAATGAATTCCAAGACCCAAATAATTGGGATTATTGTAGGCCAATATTGGAACTCGGATTATTATCCGCCAATACCCAATAACTTGGATTATTTAATTCCAATTTTCCAAAATAAAAATTACAAATTCCTAAAAAATAAAAATTACCAATTCCTAAAAAAAATATAAAAATACGAAATAAAAAAAACTAAACATTACTTATATTGTTCGAAGAGCCGGGCCCGAATTTTTTGAACCAACGTACGAGACTCGTCGTCCAAATCTTTTAACGGTTTTTGAACCGTTTCGATCTCACGGCACATTTGTTCGCGTTCCAAAATCTCGAGTTGTTTCTTTCTATCCTCTCGGGCTTCTCGTTGAAGTTTGAGCTTTTCCATTTGTATTTCGTTAAATGATTCAAAATGTTCGTCCCAATTCGAACTCGAAGACGCTTTGCCCTTCCCTTTTTGTTTGGCTTGTCGTTTAGCCTTTTGACAACCCATTGGAAGGTTTTCCTCGGGTGAGCTCGTGGGAGACAATCCCTCGTTGAGGTCGATAGGAGTCCTCCCTTGGGAGGGACTATTAGTGTAGGTGTTTGAGTCGGAGGTTTTGGTTCGTTTTGAATCACCTTGATCACCACTTTCGCAACCTTGCTCAATCGTCGCCGCCGCTCGTCATTTTGGGGATTTTTTTGCGATTTCCCAACACTCCATTTTGTCAAAAGCAACCATCTTGTTCTCTACTTTGAATTAGGGGTGAGAAAAAAACCGAAAAAACCGAATCGAAACCGAAAAAACCGAACCGAACAAAAAACCGGAAGAAACCGAACCGAAAAAACCGAAACCGAAATTTATGGTTCGGTTTCGGTTACTCGTTTTCCAAAAACCGAAAAAAACCGAACCGAACCGAATTTATATAAAGTTATATGAAATATTAGTTTAGCTGCCTGGAAAACCATGATATAAAAATTCTAACTGAGTTTAGAAACCAAAACCAGTCTAGCATACTTGGTAGCGTTCTTGTCCAACGACCAAGAGGTATCGAGTACAATTATCTCCCACGTCAAACTTTGTTTTTAGTTACCTTATTTCTTCTACTTCTTTCAAAAATTAAATTCTTTGAGTTTGCGCTTATCCCACATCGTTTTCAGAAGGATTCTGCTTCTTCTGCCTCTCTATAAAATAACAAAGAAAATGGTAAAACATCTATAAAAAATCCCAGACCTTCTCGTTGGCTTTTTAAAAGATTTGATTCGTAGCGTTGTATGGTTATGAACTATTTGATCCGTATCAATTTTAGTTTCTAATCTTTCTGTTTGCTCGGACCCTGAAGGTTTGGGTATTTAGTTGCAGCCATGTTTTGTTAGATTATAATGACACAATAAATTGTCTCCTCAAACTTAAAGTGAACCAGCACTAAATAAAAGTAAACCAACATAATTGAGTTCAGCAAGCATCCTCGTACAGGGCTGAAGGCGATTGGACAAAAACTCCGGGCGATATATAATTGAGCTCAGCAATCATCCTCATAGTTCTCAAAGGATTGTTTGCTCACAAGATGATACATTTTGAATTATATATTAGGAGTGGTACATGCTAATTTATACAACAGGGTTTATACAACAGAGGTGTACATGCTCTTTATGGCATCACAATTTAAATTAATACAAGACTTACAGGTACTTCAATTGTATTTAATTCTATAATCAACCATTCTTATTAATTCTATATCTCGGTCTCACAAACTTAACTAGTTATGAAGTGTAACTTTAAACTTGTATATATTCAAAACTACATATAATTAGAAATTAATCTTGATAACTCCAAATCTATATTTTGATCTATAACATTGAGAATGCACTCGACTAAATGTGATCATCAATTGGATTTAAGAAGTCTGATGTACAATGCATTCTCTATTTGGCCCATCTTTGGTAAATTAATGCATCAGTACGTATAAGCCTTGTATTCACTAATCAATATTCTTAATAGAAAAGCCATGCTATTTTAATTATAATTGCGAATTTAATCAATAATCCTCTATCATAGTTGGTATCTAAGTGTTGCTTCAATACAATAGGTCTTGGGTTCGAATCTGTTGGCACACAATAATATATTTCCCTTATTTCCTTTCCTTTTAACACCCACTTAATAGTTTATCCCACATCGATGCCCAACCAATTTCTCAAGCCCCTCTCCCTCTATAAATAGAATCAAACATCCCTTCAATCATCTAAACGATCCCATAGTTGTGAGATAAGATGACATAGTTTGAATTGATCATAGCTAAGATGGGTATTATCTGACCCAATCAGTTTCGGTTATAAACCGAAAACCGAACTGAAACCGGTCAAGAAACCGATGAAACCGAACCGGTAGAAACCGAAACCGATCGGTTCCTAAAGCAGAAAAACCAAACAATTCGGTTTCGGTTGCGGTTTTAGCTAAAAACCGAACCAAACTGAACCGTGCACACCCCTACTTTGAATCGATGATGTGCCGCCATCAAAATGTCGGCTTCAGAAGTCCCGCTTCTTCGTTGGCCGAGTAGCTTGATGAAGATGTTGTTGAATTTTTGGATCTTCATATTCAAATCTTTCCACTTCGAATAGATTTGATGCTTGGTGCGATAAAAGGAGTTGGGATCATTGAAGTCGGGTACGGGATAGTTCAACAACACGTGCCAATCCAATGTAACTTTATTCCAAAAATGAGTACCCGATTGTGCATCACCTACAAAAAAATGTTAAAAAAAAACATTTACAAAGTTATAAAAAACGAAAAAAAACAAATTAAAAAAAAAATATATACCCCTAATCGAATTCTTCGAGTTATCAATATATAGTTTCGTCAAAGCCACTTCCTCTTGAGAAGTCCACGGAATCAGAGTCCGTTTTTGAACCTCCTCGCGTTGAGACGTTTGACCCTTTGTTCTCTTTCCCATTGTCTTCTTCTTTGTGGTTTTTTTGGGTGGTTGTGTTTCCATCACAACATCGGGTACTTGAGACTCGGCTTGAGTGTTGAATTCAAAACCGTAATCTTGACCCCAACCGATTTCTTGATCGACAAAAGCCGGTATGTAACCGGGTTCTCCAAACACGTTTCGTTGAGATGTCGGAGTTGGTGGTTCGTCGGCGTTTTGGTTTTGAAAGAAGTTGTCAGACATGGTGAAAATGGAGAAGTGAAAAGTGAAGAATTTTTAAAATAATGAGAGTTGGTGTGGGTGAAAAGGGTGAAAAATGGTTTAAATAGAGAAAAAAACAATTTTTTTTTATAAAAAAAGGTCAACAGGACCGTTGGGTGGGGTGGGGGCCCACTCCAACGGTCATATTCCCGTTCACTTCTCCCTCGGTGCCCCAGTCCCGTCGACCAATCCCGAGCAACAATCCCGAGCATACCGGCGTGGTGTTCCCGAGCCTCCCAAGGGTCCCGAGCTCAGGAGACCCCCCTCGGGAGAGGTATTACTTTTACCCTTATGTTAGAGTGTCATAATATAACCTGATTCGATTTTCCTAACTACTTTGCATTTACATTGGTTTTACAAGATTGTTCCTAAAGAAGTAGTTTTTTTTTTTGTTTAACATAACAATCTAATCTTCATAGATACAAAAATTATGAAGTGGACACGTGATGTAAAAATGGTGAAGTCGCCGCAACGCGCGCGGGTTTTCTTTTATGAAAGAACATGAATACAATGACCCTGCAACAATCTTTTTTAATACCCAGGTCAGCAAACTCTGACAAATACGCGCCGGTTTTCTTTTATGAAAGAACATGAATGCAATGACCTTGCAACAATCTTCTTTAATACCCAGTTCGGCAAACACTGACAGATAGAATAAGCTTTCCACTTTCTTTCTTTTCCCTAGTTTATGTTGCTCATTGCTCATGCGCAAAGATTCATCACTTGCCATATTTTACATGGATGGAGGATGATGTTATGAGAAATATGTTCAGTGCCAAAACCATTCACGAGTACACTGCCCAGAGCTTGCTGACCTTTTTGGTACTAACAAAATTAGACATGACAATTGTTATATATTTTGTGATATTGAATGAATCGTCCTAGGTAAATAATAGTAACAAAATATGAGAAGTAAATTGATAAAAGAACTCCTCTAGATTTGCACTTGATGCTTTGGATATAGTAGGCTAATACCGACACATGATATAAAAATGATAAGAACACCATAACGCGTGACGGATCACTAATTAGTCATAAGAAAGAACAAAATAGAACCTCACAAGTCAACCACAACTTATATTCTGAAACCTGAATGGAAGAACCAGATGGGTTATTCTCGTTATTGGGTCTGGGCCCAAATGAATAAATTTTACTATAAATAAATAAAATACATATCAATAATCCATAATCCATAATAATAAATAAATAAATAAATAAAGCGTGTTCCCCCAAACTAAACTAAGCAAAGCTAGGGTTAACGACAGACAGTTCCACCACCGCCGTTGTTCTCATCCCTAATGGCCCTCTTGTGGAATAAATCGTCAGTTCCCCTGCGGCGACGGTTCCTCTGTGTCCCTCCGATCGCCAATTCTTTCCAGTCAAATGGTATCAATCGATCGATTTGTTCTTAAGCAGCTTGATGAAACATCATCTGAACCTTAATTAATTCATTGATTTCCACTCGCATCCTATCCTTGAGTGTAGGTACCTCCCGGTCCTCCGGATGGCGCACGGAAGAAGAAATCAGGACACTTTTCGACGAATGGACCATCGAACACGATAGATCCTATACCGGCATCGAACGCGAGAAGAGGTTTCAGATTTGGAGAGAAAAACTCAGATTAATGGAACACCACAACAACACCGGCAGTCCAATGTGGAGGAGAGGACTCACCCTCTTCTCTGATTTCACTAAACAAGAGTTTGCGCGATACAGTCGTCGTGGCGACCGACCTGGTACTAGCTTTAAAATAACTAATTATCATCGATCATTTTTCTTTACTTATTCTCGCTCGCTCGCTCGCTCGCTGATTTTATTGTTTTAAATAAAAATGTACAGTGGGGGTTTACGACCTATACCTGAAGCGACGCCAGCAGCAGCAGCAGCAGCAACAACAAGGCGGGTGAACTTCTTAATTATATTTTGTGTAATAATTACTAATTACTATTATTATTATGTTTTTTGTATGTATGTATGTATGTTACAACCTTGAACTTATCTATGTCCGACTCCTGTGCTGCTGCTTTTGTGATTAATTTATGAAGCATTTTTAGATCTCTTATTATTATTATCAAGTATAAGCATGCATGCTAGCTGCTGTTGCAAGGAAGTATAACTTACTATTTTATAATCTTATTATATGTTTGGTTCTCGTAATTTTATAGTCTCTTTAACAGCAGCTAGAGCTTAAATTGACAAGGTTTCGTTTGTGTATTCGGTGTGTTTATGAATTATGTATATTGGGCCAGGAATAACAACCCCTCCCTCCCTCCCTCTTAATTGATTGAAGATCGTGTCTCGTTTCTAGCCATCTAAACATGTAGCAATCACCACTGTTTATCTTCAAATTATTAGAGCAAGCCTTCCCCGTTTCAAACAAGTCAGTCATCATGAACACAAAGATAGGAGGGACATGATCCAATCTCCAATGATAGTCGAAACCAAACTAGTCACCGGGCATTGTATAAAAATATGTTCAGTTATTTCTGGATATTGTCTATATAAAGGACATAACTTCGAGTTCATCACTATGCCTCTTCTCCGAAGTCCCACCTTCTTGGGGATCTTGAGAGAACTTTAGAAATACTTGATCAATTTTTCTCCATAACATTCATCATCAAAATGTAAAGGCTTATAATGCAACTCATGTAAAAGAACATGGGATCTGGTTAAAATAAACAACCAACTAAAATGGAAACCTACAAGACAAATAAACGTGGATTGAAGTTGAAGTTGGAATGCAATAGGTAAACAAATGAGTATGGGTCTGGGTCTTGCATGAAAATGGGTATCGATAGTGGCGGATCTAGGATTTTTGTCACATGGGTTCACTTATTTTCAGGGGTCGGAATTCTAAACAATAAATGTCAAAATTTCTGGGTTGGTCAGTTCGGGTCGGGTAAAGTTAATAACAAAATAACAATATGAATATACACTACAATAATTAAAGAAAACATTGTCATTATAAATTAGAAAAACACATCATTTAAGGAATTTGTGCCCTAAACTTCAAAAAATCCAAATCTGCTGTTCTGAGATTAAAAATAAGGCAGTTTGACATTCCTAACAATTCAATTAACTTTTATCCTAATGTTCTAGTGAATTCATCTCGTTTGTTTCAAAAGCAGACAGCTAATCAAGCACAGTAAATCGAAAAAACCTTGAGATTAGTTTTTATATCGGGAAATACATTGCAATTCAACAAAATTAGAACTGGTGAATCGCGAGTGACATCTGCGCTCATTCAATAATCAATTTCTTTAACAAGATTTAACTATTCAAGCATATTCAACTGTGTAGTATGAACTATTCAAGAATCAAATTCAATAACCAAATCAATAAGAAAATAACTATTCAAGAACCAAATCAATTAAGAAATCAAAATCCAATTGTTTGATGAATTTTACCTTGCTGTGAATCTGTGATTGTTAGACGACTGACGAGAGACGAGAAACGAGAGACGTTGAGCAGCAGAGTAGGCGGCGTCGGACGACGGAGTGCGGACGGAACTCGGAAGGTGGGAGCGGTGGACGGGATTTAGGGTTCGCTGGGTTAAAAGACGCAAAGTTTAATTCGGAATTGCCGGGGTTTAAATACAGACATGACTGGGTCAGAGACGTGTTGTTCGATGTCCTGAAGCGCGCTGGTATCTCTGCTAAAAAGGAGGCTCCTGTTAATTTTCTGACGGATCCGCTTGAAGGCAGGTCTACCTTACGGCCGGCTGATGTGCTTGTGGTTGGGTGGGCGGGGGGGGGGGGGGGGGGACACGCCTCTGTTGACCTTACTGGCGTGTCTCCTCTTGTTGGGCTTAGGGACAACGGGTTCGTCGCGGGGCAGGCTGCGCAGAAGGCCGAGGCGGGCAAAGTCGCTAAACACGAGAGAGCTTGTCTCGAAAATCAACACGTGTTTATCCCCTTTGCATTTGATACTTTTGGGTTCCTTGCGCCGGAGGCAGTTGATTTCCTACGACGGGTCCAGCGGGTCGTGCACAGCAATTCGACATTTCCGAAGGCTCATAACTTTGTGTTTAGTAGAATTGGGTTTGCTATCCAAAAGGGCCTAGCGGCGCAGTTTGTTGCCCGCTTACCCGCCACCTCTTTGTAATTTGTTATTTACAAATCAAAATTAAATACTATTTAGGGATCGCTGGGGGTTAAAAGATGCAGATGGTTAAAAGACTTTAAAAAGAAAAAAACAAAAAAAAAGGCTAATACAAAGAATCAAACATGAGACCTCACACTGTGCAGTAACGCGTGGCAACCATTGAACCAAATCAGCCTTTGGATTTTATTAGGATTCACTTCTCTTATATATCAAGATTCACCTCTATTTTTTTTCTATAAATTTCTATATATTTCTAAAAAAATTCGAAATCCCGTGGGTTTTCGTGAACCCGCTCTCAATACACTGGATCCGCCCCTGGGTATCGACATGTATCACGTTCCTAACTGACGCTCTCCCCGGTATTAATAGACTTTTAACCTTCAGCCACCATTTAGGTGCAAAACCATGAATCCTTAGGGCAATCGTCTAGGAACGCCCAACTCAATGTATCATAGGCCTTTTCTATATCTATTTTAAATATAAAGCCTTCACCATTGGACCTTCTTAACCATCTAATTATCTCGTTTAGGATCAAGGGACCATCGACTATACTTCTTCCTTTTACAAATGCCGTATGCTCTTTCGAGATTAAGTCCACCAACATTTGTTTTAGTCTGAGCATTAAGGTCTTGGAGATAACCTTGTTCGACGAGTTCACTAAACTGATCGGCCAAAAGTCCAGTTGTGTGACTGGATCGACAACTTTTGGAACCTATGCAATAAAGGAAGATAAACACCCCCTGCTTATGGTTCCAATTGAATGGAATTCATTAAGCACATCAATAAAATCATGTTCAAACACCGACCAGAATTTCTTAATGAAAGCAAAATTAAAACCATCAGGCCCTTGTGCCTTATCCCCTTCACATGACCATACAACGGCTTTAACCTCGTTTACAAAAGAGGAATTACTTATAAATAAACTAGACCTCAAGTAGCTTTTACATGATGTGGATGTTTCATTGGGCTTTTGGCCTATTTATTTAAGAGTTTAATTTTTGTTATGTACGCCCCATGAGTTAAATAAGCCATGATTTGCTAAATTTATCTATGGTTAACAGAGTATGACCGAAATTGAACCAAAACTGACGGTTAACCGAAGCATTGTTAACCAAAAATCGGTTATGGTTATAAAATGAATTTCGATTCACCGATTGACCGGTTATCATCACAGTTAAAAGTCAAAACCGACCCATACTCGAATAACCATATCGCTTATTCTCATTATCGAGTCCGGGCCCAAATGAATCAGCCACTAGTTCCTTTTTACTAAAATCCGTAACAATAAATAAATAAAGCGTGTTCCCCCAAGCTAAGCCACGCCTTTGTTCTCATTCGATTCGACGCAGCAGCAGCAGATTCCCGACTCCCTAATTAATTAATTAATTAATTAATGGCCCTGTTGTTATGGAAGAAATCATCTGAGCCCATGGGGCGACGGTTCCTCTGTGCCCCTCCGATCACCCATTATTTCCAGTCAAAAGGTCCGTCGGTATCAATCAATCGATTCGTTCTTGCAGCTTGATGAAAACATCTCCTGATCATCTGAACCTTAATTCCTTGATTGATTTCCCCTCGCATCCTTGAGTGCAGGTACCTCCCGGTCCTCCGGATGGCGCACGGAGGAAGAAATCAAGACCCTTTTCGACGAATGGACCATCAAACACGAGAGATCCTATACCGGCATTGAACGCGAGAAGAGGTTTCTGATTTGGAGAGACACTCTCAGGGAAGTCGAACATCACAACAACACCGGCAGTCCCATGTGGAAGAAAGGATTAAACCTCTTTTCCGATGTAACCACACAAGAGTTATCGCGACAGAGTCGTCTATTCGACCGGGATGGTACTTTAAATAATTTATCATCGATCATTTTTCTTTACTTAATTCCTTCTCGCTGATTTTATTGTTTTAAATAAATGTACAGTGCACGGGCTGCGACGACGCCAGAAGCAGCAACAACAACCACAACGCGGCGGGTGAACTTCGTATTTATATTTTGTGTAATAAATTAGTAATTACTATTATTATATGTTTTTTGTATGTATGGATGTTACAACCTTCAACTTAGACTCCTGTGCTCTGTTGGAAGTCTGATGCTGTTTTTGTGATTAATTTATGAAGCATTTTTAGATCTCTTATTAATATTACCAAGTATAAACATGCATGCTAGCTGCTGTTGTAAGGAAGTATAACTTACTATTTTATAATCTTATTATATGTTTGGTTCTCGTAGTTTTATAGTCTCTTTAACAGCAGCTAGAGCTTAAATTGACAAGGTTTCGTTTCTGTATTCAGTGTGTTTATTTATATTGGGTCAGGAATAACAACCCCTCCCTCCCTCTTTGATTGAAGATCGTGTCTCGTTTCTAGCCAACCAAACATGTGACCGTTAGAATGTAACTCGAATTATTAGAGCAATCCTTCCCCATTTTTTATTCAACACAAAGGTAGGAGTGACTCTGATCCAATCCCCAATGATGGTCCAAACCAAACTTTCATCACTATGCCACTTCTCTGAAGCACCATCTTCCCAAGGGTTCCAAATGCATTTATTAAAATTAGTAGGAATGGTTGTCTCGCTCCTCTCAATCGCATTGTTAATTTCTGGTCTCGAACCTGTATGACGTTTCATCCCAGATCCATCAATCATCCACCTGGCTGTATTGAAATCCATCCATCTAGCAAGTTCCCACAAACATTCTATTCCTGCATCTCCATAGGATCTAATTGGTTTTTTATTTCATTGCCATTTACAGCTTATTCTGCAGTTGCTACTACTAACCTCAAAACATTCCTAAATCTGAACCTTTTTGTTCCGTTCACTTCTGTACAGGAGTGGAAATTACTAGTGATCCAGGGCTCAATCCGAAACCTCACAACCCCTCTGATTTTAGTTCCAATCTCCACATTGAACTTCCTGAAATCAGTTTCATTCTTTGCAATTGCCTTCAATGAACCAGGAACCCCACTTTTAACCGGGGCGAACTGATGCACTCTCAGTTGGAAATGAATTTTCCCAATCACCCATTTCCGGGTACTATCATGTTCTGTCTTAAATAAAAATTAAAAAAAAATTAAAAAAAAATTAAAAAAAAATCTGTGAAGATGTGCAGGGTAATGATGCCAATTTCACCTTCTAAGGTGAAATCACCAATTTGGTACCTAAAAGGAAGAATTTGACCTTTTAAACTCTCCTCATCAACCACATGGTTTATATATGATGCTAAAAAGATGCAACATATCAAGGTAGAATTTGACCTTTTATTATTGAGCGTACATCTTTTCATTTATTCCGATCGAACCTGCATAGCCCTGCCAATGAACCTACATCACCTCACCAAGTGAATTCATATGAGAATGTTTCTTCTTTGCAGTTATATATATTTAACTATGAAAACGTGCATACTAACACAGGAGGAATGCAGAGGAATCTAGAAGCAAATGAAGCTACAAGGTGGTGGGGTAAGAAGTGCTTTTGGAATATATAATAAGCATTCAGGTTCAAGGTGGGGGTTTTATTCCAAGGGCTGCAAAGGAAAATTTAGGCAATTGAAGTTCCAAGGTGTTTGGGTGAGAAGTAATTCTGGAATATATATGTAATAAGTATTAAGGTGGAAAGGTGCAGTTTGGATCTTGGGGGCTCTCTAGTATTGCAACAGTATGCAGGGGACGATGCTTGCTGGCTTGTTAATAATATAATATCGCTTGCCGTTTCAAAAAAAAAAGTACATTCGCTTCATTGGGATGTAGATATATGTAAATTATATATCTACAAATATATATATATATATATATATATATATATATATATTTTACTATAATAAATGTCACTATAAACATTAACATTTTCACCTATATTAGGGTCATCTATTAAGGAAACAAACAGTGCTCTTTCTCGATCCACTCCCACCAACCATAGCAGCCGCCTTTCTTGCTGAGAAGAAAATTCAGAAATTTCTGAAGATAATGACATCTGAACGCCAAGGGTAACTAAACGTCGCTTCTTTGAACTCGATCTCTCCATGGACCATGGACTTTAGCAAGACGTTTCCCGCTTGTGGGGTTGTGACTTGTGTGCTATAGTGGAATTTTGCTGGATAATTTCTAGCAATTTGTATCCAACTGTTTTTCCTTTTCTAAAAGCTCCAATATTTTGAAAATGATTCCCTAAACTTTTATCATGATTAACTATTTTGATTAGAAATTGAATCGCTTCAATTTCTAGACAAGAGAACAATGGTATTACATAAATCATAATGTAAGAAACTTGGGGAGGGGGGGGGGTGGGGGGTTTGGGGTGGGGGTGGGGGTGGGGGTGGGAGAGTGGCAATAGAGTAGAAGTAGTAGAGTGATTAACCAATATGATTGTGTTATGCATGAAAGAGAAAAAAAAAATAGTAGAATGATAGTAAAAGACTAAAAGTGGTAGATGTTATGGTTAGCTGCTCGGGATTCCGGAAGTCGCTGATGGAATGCAATGTTGGCAGGTCCGGTATCCTGAATAATATTTAACTAACCTATAACATTTGTTCTTGTGTTTATTTGATTGCAGGCAATTAAAACGTGCAAGTCAGCCCTACCTGAACGTGGACCTCATGGACTATAACGTCTACTTTGACTCAACCGAAGAACCCCCAAAATTTTCGGATAATTAGTTAATGTATCTTTGCTGTTTATAATGACATTGTGATCAAAATTAAGAAGACACACACTCACGAACTAGCTCTGCGAAATTCATTGTAACACTTATCATTCGATCACCTTCGCTCTTCAGTTGTAACTTTTTCTTTACGATTTAATAAGATTATTAGGCAGCAGGCTATTTAGGCCGGCTCCCGAGGTTTTTTGCCGGGATTTATAAGGATACTCAAAGGATCTCTAGATTTTTTTTCCTCGTTACATCATTGTGTCACATTTACCAATTCAGCATTCTCATTGTTTATCGATCAAGCATCCTACCTCAAATACAAAGTTTGATCACTTAATTGCTTCGACAAATTTTGATCAAAATAGTAGAGTGGTATAGAAAAAGTAGTAGAGTCCTTTACTTTTATTTTGAAATAAATAAGTTGCAAATAAATAAATAAATTATTAAACACAATATAAAACTTAAATAAAAATAACCACTTCGCGTTAAATTCTTCCTTTGTTAGTACAACATCCATGTTCGCGGCGATGTGTTCCTTAGGATCAAGTCTAAGTCGGTAATGTGTTTTTGCATCACACAACTCCACAAGGATATTCTCATTGTCAACTAGATTGACGGGAGAGTCTCAGATATGTACCAGTGATATTGCATTCCCTTTCATTTTTTAAGATCATGTTGTGTAATATCAAACATGCATACATGATTCTTGCGACTTTATCTCGCGTCAGCGCTCGGGCCCTACGGTCGTGTATTCCCTATTTTGACTTTAAAACACCAAACCAACATTTGACGTCTTTCCTTATAGATACTTGAATCTTGCTGAATTTCTTATCCATCGTTGTCAACCGGATGATTATATGCTTTAACAAAAGTAGACCAAGAATTAGTAGGTAGTTTATGTTCTTGAGCACAAAAGCTTAAGCTTTTGTGAATAGGCTTGGATCCCATATGTATGCAATCTAGCCCTCCCGATCTCCCCACAAACTCCGAGTCCAATTCTGATTTACCCCGAAGTGATTGAGGTATTATTAGTTTTTCTGAATTAGGTCTCCTGTATGTATTGCTAAAAGAATTTTTAGGTTCAAAGTTTAAAAGTCAGAATCAATATTAAAAATAAAAATAACACTTTGTATTAAACCTGTATTATGACTTGTGATCATAGTGAGAATCAATATTAAAAATAAAAATAACACTTTGTATTAAACCTGTGTAACTTGTGATCATAGTGACAGTTTTTTTCCTAACAATTAAAGTATACAAGGTGACAAACAATTTGAGTAGACGATATTGTGTGTCACGTTCAAAATCTCAACTCTTCCAAATATAATACCGAATCAGGCAAATGATCCAACAATGAATTGACTTGCATCAAAAATTTGAAAATTTGACCATATTCTAATCCTCTAATAAGATATACAAACGGTTAATTGATTGCTCAAGAACATAATTTCCTTCCATCATGAACTAGAAAACCAATTCACTAAATATTTAGTTTTTTTATAATATACAAAACTGTCGCGTAAAAACTAACGGAAGTTTGTTTTTTTTTTTAACGAAGGTTTGCTATACTCAATACTCGGAAAGTTAGAATTATTATGGAAAAAAAAAGATAGTTGAGATTAATATTGAACAAAAACCAATAACTTAGATTAATAAAATTCAAATCTTTTTTACTAAAAACAAATAAATAAAATCCATAAGGCTATCCGTAGTGGATGGAGCCCCTTGTGGGCGTTACGCGCCATGTGACGTCCACGTCATCAAGAGGGGCTCCATGGAAAAAGTGGTGTAGTGGTAACCCCTCATAACGTCCCTCTAATTATTACCCAATTATATTATATATATTATTTTTAAAAAACCAAACAATAAATCTATCCAATAAAAAAAAAAGCAACCGATGAAGAAGGAGGGGGAGGGGCGTGATGTTCATAACGTCGGAGAACAATTTTCTTAACATGGCGCCCCGAGGGGTGGTTTTGGGCGCTATAGGGGCGTTATGTTAGGGACTTTGGTGGGCATAACGTCCCAGTACGGATAGTCTAATAATAATAATCCAATAAAGCGTGTTCCCCACCCTAAGCTAAGCTAGGGTTAACGAGACTTCCACCGCCGGCGTTGTTCTCGTCCAATCTATCTATCATTCGACGCAGCAGCAGCAGATTCCCGACTCCCTAATTAATTAATTAATTAATGGCCCTGTTGTTATGGAAGAAATCATCTGAGCCCATGGGGCGACGGTTCCTCTGTGTCCCTCCGATCACCCATTCTTTCCAGTCAAATGGTATCAATCAAACGATTTGTTCTTGCATGCATCTCATCATCTGAACATTGATTTCCCCTCGCATCCTTGCATGCAGGTACCTCCCGGTCCTCCGGATGGCGCACCGAAGAAGAAATCAGAACACTTTTCGACGAGTGGACCATCAATTTTGAGAGAACCTATACAGGCATCGAGCGCGAGAAGAGGTTTCTGATTTGGAGAGAAAAAACTCAGATCAATGGAACACCACAACAATACCGGCTGTCCAACGTGGAGGAAAGGACTAAACCTCTTCTCTGATTTCACCGAACAAGAGCTTGAGCGATACCGTCGTCGTGGCGACCGGCCTAGTACTTTAAAATATGGGAAAAAGACGGAAATAGCCTCTTTGACCAAGTTTGGGACGAAAATAGCCCCATGAAATTTTTTTCCCAACTTTTAGCCCTACCTTAACGGTCGTTAACGACCTCCATTGAAACCCAAAACGACCGTTCTCGATGACCAACCACGGAGCGACATGTGTCATCCACGGTCGTTAATACCTTGGAAAGGTCGTCGACGACCGTCGTTTTCCGTCAAACGACCGCCGACATTTTTCATCTCCAGAAATCTTGGAACATTGTCTAACGGCCTTGTCGGGTGTGTCTCGACGTTCTGAGGTCGTAACGACCGTGGTCGACGACGACCACAGTTACAGTCGTAACGACCGTTATCGGATTTAATATTTTTTTTTAAATTTTAAAATAATTCCATGGTCGTTTCGACCATAGTCGTTGGCGACCACACATGTGGTCTTCAACGACCATAGTCGTTTCGACCGTGTATGAGGTCGTTTCGACCGTTCTTTCTCATATAAGACCACATGTGTGGTCGCCAACGACTATGGTCGAAACGACCATGGAATTATTTTAAAATTTAAAAAAAATAATTAAATCCGATAACAGTCGTTACGACTGTAACTGTGGTCGTCGTCGACCACGGTCGTTACGACCTCAGAACGTCGACACACACCCGACAAGGCTGTCAGACAATGTTCCAAGATTCCTGGAGACGAAAAATGTCTGCGGTCGTTTGACGGAAAACGACGGTCGTCGACGACCTTTCCAAGGTATTAACGACCGTGGATGACACATGTCGCTCCGTGGTTGGTCATCGAGAACGGTCGTTTTGGGTTTCAATGGAGGTCGTTAACGACCGTTAAGGTAGGGCTAAAAGTTGGGAAAAAAATTTCATGAGGCTATTTTCGTCCCAAACTTGGTCAAAGAGGCTATTTTCGTCTTTTTCCCTTAAAATATTTTATCATCGATCATTTTTCTTTACTCAGTTAATTTCCTTAATTCCTTTTCGCTGATTTTATTGTTTTAAATAAATGTACAGGGGGGACTTACGACCTATACCTACGCATGAAGGAGCAACGACAACAACAACAACAACAAAGCGGCCAGTGAACTTCGCATTCACATTTTGTGTAATAAGCTGTAATACTACTATGTTTTATGTATGGATGTTACAACCTTGAACTTATTTATTTCCGACTCCTGTGCTGTTGGAAGTCTGCTGTTGCTTTTTTGACTAATTTATGAGCCAATTTTTAGATCTCTTATTATTATCGAGTATAAGCATGCATGCTAGCTGCTGTTGTAAGGAAATATGAGCATGTTTTTGTTTTTGTATGGATTCCTAAAGAGGAAGTTACTAGCTACTTTATAATAATCTTATTATTATGAGTTTTTATAATCTCTTTAACAGCAGCCAGCTAGAGCTAAAATTGACAAAGTTTCATTAATTTGTGTATTCGGTGTGTTTATTTATATATGATCGGAAATAACAACCCCTCCCTCTTTGATTGAAGATCGTATCGTTTCTAGCCAACCAAACATGTAGCTAGGTAGCAATAACCACCGTTTATCCTCGAATTATTAGAGCAAGCCATCCCCGTTTGAAACACGTACATGAACACAAAGATAGGAGGGACTTTGATCCCATCCCCAACGATTGTCCTAACCAAACTAGTCATTGGGCAGTGTATAACAATATGTTCAGTTATTTCCGTATATATTATCTACATAAAGGACATAACTCCGAGTTCATCACTATGCCTCTTCTCCGAAGTTCCACCTTCTTGGGGATCCTGAGAGAACTTTAGAGAGAAATACTTAATCAATTTTTCTCCATAACATTATCATCAAAATAATGTCTTATAAATTAGAGAGAAATACTTAATCAATTTTTCTCTATAACATTCATCATCAAAATAATGTCTTATAAAGGCTAAACGTGGGTTGAAGTTGAAGTTGGAATGCGACTAGGTAAACAAATGGGTATGGGTTTTGGGTCTTGCATGAAAATGGGTATGGTTCTTGAATAACTATCGACACGTATCACGTTCCTAGCTAACCTCAAAACATTTCTAAATCTTAACCCTTTTGTTCTGTTCACATCTGTACAGGAGTGGAAATTACTCTCTTAAGGGTGGGTTTTTTAGTGATCCATGGCTCAATCCAAAACCTCACAACCCCTCTGATATTAGTACCAATCTCCACATTGAACTTCCGCAAATCAGTTTCATTCTTTGCAATTGCCTTCCATGAACCGGGAACCCCACTTTTAACTGGGATGAACTGATGCACTCTCAGATGGAAATGAATTTCCCCAATCACCCATTTCTAGGTACTATCATATTCTGTCTTAAATCTCCACCACCATCGGGACAGGACGGGTGGAGCCCCATGTTCATGGCCTGAAGTGAGCCGATCCCAAGCCCCCCTTCGCTTTTAGGTTTGGTCATATCCTCCCATTTCACATCACCCACCCAAGATATTTTTCTCACATCCTCATTACCGCCCCCCATAAAACAACCGTCAGATCCCATCCAGTTGACACAACACTTTCATCGGAGCGCGATAAATAGGGAAGTAGTAGAAAGGTAGGTTGTTAAGGACAGTGTATTGATAACTTCTTGCAACAGCAAGCTAATGATGTCTACTTTGCAACAAAAGTTTGGTATCTTAATTTGAGTATAAAATATTAGCCGTATTTATATTTGTTAAAATCGATACAAGCCAATTTAAATCTCAACAAGAGCACAGGAGTTTATTATAGCAGATTCAAGATTGAACATGCAAAATATTATCTCAAAGTACAGATTCCAGATTCAACAAAGAATTAAACACAAAATGACCTTAACTCTCATAAACAACCTAATACAACCCGATGATTCAAAATCTAAGTCGAATGCTTTGAGAAACCAAATGATTGCAATCAACCAAACAAGTGTAGAAGCAGATGGAGAGACTATTGAGTTGGAGCAGAGAGAGAGACACTGATATACTCTAGGGAATGTTCAACATGATGTCGATTTTTTTGTGTATGGGAAGGACTGATACAAATGTATTAGGGAAATGAAGATGTAAAGGAAAGTTGTAATGAGATGTTCAAGCAAAGGTTTAAAACATTTAATTATGTGCTGGGAGAGTCCCTGGAGACACAGATCCATCGATTTGTTCATCTGGTGAGTGACATGAAGAGTGCAGGAATCACACTCACAAATAGCAAAGTCAACAAGAAGTTTCTCAATGCACTTCCAAGGAATTGAGACACAAATGTCTCACTTATCAAGGGTAGTAGGGAGCTCTCAAAGATAACTTTATGTGAGCTCATTTCGACCATCAACTCTTATGATCTGAATGATAAGCAGCGAGCCATTAATCACACCAACAGTTTGAGTTCATCTGGATTGGGAAACACAAACACAGTTTTCGTTTCACAATATTCTGGTGGGAACTACTGCTGGCGAAACTCTACAAATGGATAATCTTCTGGATCTGCTTCAAGTGTTGCTAATAACAAGGCTCTGGATGTTCAACACTCTGGAGGTTAAGACTGGGGTGTCAGTTGAAGGAACTACCCTTCCTTTTATCATCTTCGACATTACAATTTTGTCCCAGAAAAGATGATTGTATTTGGTAACATTTTCTTGTAGATTGTTTTATTTATTTATATTATTTTAAAATGACAAATTAATCTAATCCTAATAGTTATATCTATGGTTTTGGGTGGGACATGTGACATGCGGTTTTGCAACATAAGTAGATTAGGTCATGCATAATGTGGCATGCAATGAGGATATTCATCATCAAAAGCATATCGGCGATCCATAAGAAAACATGTGTGATAAAGATGTCAAAGCATATGACCAATATAACATCTATATATTAACCAACAAAAAGAAGACTTTTTAATTTATGAAATAATATTAAAATGAAACTCCAAACGTTGACAGAATGTTTTGAGGCCACATATCAACCTCCCATCGATGTTAACCATGGAGTCAACACACTTTCGTCTTCAGTTTGTTATATATTCACATTTTCCCCTTGAGCTTCTCGCCATGTATCTACACTCCTCTTGTCCCAAGCTCCCAAAATAAAGCTTAACAAGTTATACCATATGCTTGTTTACATGTACTTTTGAAACGGTCACTCATGATAAAATAATAAAATATACCACTTGTTTATATGCAAAGGTGGGTTTAGTAGCAAACAATCGACTATATATTTCCCTCGATGTTCCTGATTCTAAACCCTAAACTTAATAACGTATGCTAAAATTAAACATAGCTTCGCTACCATGATTTCTTTTTGTTTTGGTTCAACTCCATGCGTCAAACCCATAATATTTGCATGCAAATCAACGTCTGCAGGCTCAGGCTCGAACTCAGGCTCAAGCTCATTTTCAGAGAATACAAACTTTTACAAACTACTTTCGTTAAGTTCAGATAAAGCGGGAACCCAAGAGATCAAAAGGGCTTATAGAACATTAGCTCTCAAGTACCATCCTGATGTTTCTCGTGATCAAGACACCACCAAGATGTTCCTTTTCTTGCAAACCGCATACAAGACACTTGTCGATCCAGTGTCACGTGAAGAGTATGATTGTGCACTGGGATTGGGTGGATCTGGTCATTGTCGTATGTTTGGTGATCGTGTTGGAGAGTGTAGGAGGTGGGAGGGTCAGATCGTTGAGCTTAAGAATCGGTCTAGTTTTCGGTCTAGATGTAAAGAGGGATCATGGGGAAATAGGGTAAGGTTTGCTAATAGACAAAAGTAAGGAAACTTGAGAAGCAAGCAAGCAACAATTATGTTGTCAAGCCTATCTTTCCTTGTGTTCATTTCAAGCTTAAATAAGACGATAACAATATATTATGTTTTGATACCTTGCATGCATGCTAGTGATGCTTTTTGGTGGGATCACGTGACATACGGTTGACCGGTTGTTGCTCTTAGGGGTGTTTATTATTCGAATCGGACTCGAATAACTCGAAATTCGATTCGAATCGAATTCGAATAACTTATTCGAATTCGAATATCGAGTTATTCAAGTCGAATCATGATTCGAACCAAATAACTTATTCGAATTCGAGTCGAATTTGAGTCTGAATATTCCAAACCAATTCGACTCGAACAACTCAAATAAGGATTTTATATATAATTTTTAAAATTATTTTTATTATATATAATATAATAATATTTTATTATGCGTCAAAGCCCAAACTATTGGGCCTATCTAATTCCTAATATTACCATTGATTCCAGTCCATTTCCACACTATTTATTATATTGTGATCAAAATCATAACCTTTAAACGACATTCTTACCCTAGTCACTAAGGCAACCGCATTAACTCATCTACATCATGTTTCCTAGCGACGCTATTCTTATACTAGTCACAGCAGACCAAACCTTCAAATCAATTCATTGCTAATCATTTCATCCCTAGTCGCATCACGTTTTCATGTCTTTGAATCACTTCATCGATAATCTGGAAAAGAGTCAACTTCTTCGAATGACTACATCACTAATAAATATCCACGTCCTCATCGAGACAATCAATTCATCTTCGTTGTTCAAGCACTTCATCAATGCGTTCCTAATGGATTGTTGTGATGTTAGGTAACATGTATAAATTTACTAGATATTAGAAATAATACATTTTTTTTCTAATTTGGTTTATTCAAATGGATTCGAATTCGACTCGAATTCGAATAAGCTTATTCGAATTAGTTTAGGTAAATTTTAGTCGAATTCGAGTCGAATTCGAATCCAGTTTTAAAATTTTCAAACTCGAATAACTCGATTCGAATAACTCGAATAACTCGAATTCGACTCGATGAACACCCCTAGTTGCTTGCTCTTATCCTTGCATGCTTCTTGCTAAATTCGCTGGTTTAATTTGTGGTTTTGCTTATTTATTTAAGTTTTTACGTAAGTACGTAACGTAAATTTTATACTTAACTTTTCTCTGCAGTTATTATTATTTCATGTTATTATTAACGTGATTTTTTTTTCTATTATTTTATGGAGTATTGCATGCTTCTTGTTAATTGGTTAAAATTTATGCAATTTATTTCTTATTTAAGAAAAGAGGAACCGAACTAAAAACCCAGAAAAAAAAATTAATTAAGTACAAATTGCCTGCTTTAGCTTAGTAATTGATTTTAAGTGTCCATGGTCTTCTAGATTAGTATCATAGACGCATAGCTATTGTCCTCCATAATGGTGAAGGTTCTAATTCTTACAGTTACAAGAGTTAAGACTCGTGAAAAAAAGTTACTGTGTTAAAAAAAATAATTGATCTTAACGGTCATATCAATTACTAATTTAATTAAATCCCTAAATTTAAAATCGTAGTTTTTAAATATGATGAATAGTAAGTGGCAAAATTGATGAAGATAACTTTTTTTTTGACCGACAATTTTGGATCACTGACGGAGATATTACACCAATGACCCGATCATCTTCAATCTCCATCAGAAGAAA
>JBCNJP010000010.1:105090736-105195855 GCA_039602395.1 Deinandra increscens subsp. villosa | reverse complement strand
CACTCCACAAGTATTTGTTTGGATAAATACCACACCTCACAAGTCAGTTGATAAGATACTTATTTGGCTTATTGCTATCACTTTCATGGTGATGGTGGCAAGACTGTTTCCATTTCACATTTTCACAAGTCAAACTGATTCAAAGCTACAAACAAACGCGTAGATATTGAATCTCATTTTCTCATACACCCAAATTGATTATTCAATTTCCAAGCATCGTCTACAACCTACCCACGTTCTTTCTTCTCTGCTTCCATAAATAATATTTAATTCTCTCAAAAGCTCTTACCTTTCAACCTGGGTTTTCATTTTCTTGGACTCAATTCTAAAAACCCATCTGGGTATCTCATAATCTCTCCAAAAATGGGTGTTTGCATCAGCAAAACCAAGAGTTCTTCAAGAAATGATGTGGGTATTGCTCATAATCATAGATCCGGCGAGCCAAACATCGTATACACCAAATCCCCAGCTCCGGCGGATCAAATTCCGGCGAAAAGACCGCCACCGCCGCCCAGCCCCAAAAGGGTTTTCAAATCAGACACAATTCTTGGCAAACCATTTGAAGATGTTAAAGAACACTACACCATGGGGAAAGAATTGGGTAGGGGTCAATTTGGGGTTACATTTTCATGTGTACAAAATTCAACTGGTCAAAAGTATGCTTGTAAGTCAATTTCTAAAAAGAAATTGATTACAAAAGGTGATAAAGAAGACATGAGAAGAGAGATTCAGATTATGCAGCATTTAAGTGGTCAAGCTAATATTGTTGAATTTAAAGGTGCTTATGAAGATAAGCAATCTGTGCATTTGGTTATGGAGGTTTGTGAAGGTGGAGAGCTTTTTGATAGGATAATTGCAAAAGGTCATTATAGTGAAAGAGCTGCAGCTTCAATTTGTAGATCAATTGTTAATGTGGTTCATGTGTGTCATTTTATGGGTGTGATGCATAGGGATTTGAAACCTGAAAATTTCTTGCTTTCTGATAAAAGTGAGAAGGCTCTACTAAAAGCAACTGATTTTGGGTTATCAGTCTTCATTCAAGAAGGTATTTTGCTTGATTTCAGTTTTTTATTTTTGGATCTTTAAATGGCAATTTGACTATTTGATCCTGCTGCAAGATTGTGTGTTTAATCATGTTTAAGTGAGTCTTTATTCAGTATCATTAAATGGGTCTTTACCCTTTTGACACTTCTGATTTCCTGTTTTTATTTATAGATCTTTAAGAAGAATTATGCCAATTGGACCATTAAATCCTGCAAAATTGTGTGTTCTTTTAGAAAGAACATGAAATTAGTCTTTATCATTGGATCTTGAAGTAGAATTCTAGCAAATGAACCTTTTAATCCTGCAAGATTGCCTGTTAAGTCATGGTTAAATAAGTCTTCTCCTTTTGGAACTTCTGAATTTACGACACTTTTGATTTTGTTTGTTTCTATTTATGGTCTTGAAGAAGAATTATGCCTACTGGATCATCTAGTCCTGCAAAATTGTGTGTTACTTTAAAAAGAATATGAAATTAGTCTTTATCAATGGATCTTGAAGTAGAATTCTAGCAAATGAAGCCTTTAATCCTGCAAGGTTGTCTGTTAAATCACGATTAAACGAGTCTTTACCAACTTGACACTTGTGATTTTATCTGTTTTTATGGGTCTACACATCATGGCAATTGGACTTTGGACCTCTAAAATCTGCTAAATTGTGTGACATTGTAAAAAGAATATCAAATTAGTCTTTATCTATGATTCTACAAATCTTGAAGTATGAATTCTAGCAAAATAACCATTTACTCCTTTCATGATTGTATGTTCCAAGACCTGGTTGATTCAGTCTTTCCATGGATATATAAGTAGAATTTTACCAAAAATGACCCTTAAATCCTGCAAAATTGTATCTTATAACATTCGGTTGAATCAGTCTTTTTTCGTGGATCTTTAAATGAGTCTTTACCCTTTTTACGCCTTTGATTTTATCTGTTTTTCTTCAAGTAGAACTGTGGCAATTGGACCATTTAATTCTGCAAAATTGTGTGTTAGTTTAAACGAATATCAAATTAGTCTCTATCCATGAATCTTGAAGTAGATTTCTAGCAGACGAACCCTTCAGTCCTCCAAGATTCAATGTTCAAATAAAATTTTCATTTATTTATTTTGGTTACAAATATTAGAATTTGAAATTTCTTTCTGAAATTATCAAAATTTCCCCTTGACTTTGGTACAGTTACAAGAATTTAGCACACTCAACCAAATTATGCTTAATAATCTGATGTACACGATGATTATGCTAATCTTGTTGTTATAATGGACATAAATTTTCAGGAAAATCATATCGGGATATTGTTGGAAGTGCATATTATGTTGCACCAGAGGTATTAAAGCGTAAATACGGAAAGGAAATAGATATATGGAGTGCAGGGGTAATGCTGTATATTTTACTCAGTGGTGTACCACCATTTTGGGCTGGTAAGTTGCAAATTTCACCAAAATTGGTAGGTCGATTAACTGGTCAAAACGGGTTCGGGTTGAAACATCTCATATTTTGTGCGGACCGGGTTGGTTGAGTGACCCGCAGCCATCTTTTTGTCCGCTCTCTATAAATAATTAATGCATTCGCTATGATTACAAAAAAAAATAAGTATTACCGCGATTAACTGAATCATTTAATAAAATTGATTTACGAGGTTGTGTGAATTGAAAATAGACAAACTTTTAACCTGTTTGACTCATCAGGGTTCTTCTTTTAGTTATTTTCTATTTGGAACTAGTCAAAACTACTACCATTATTTTATTTGTTTACAATCATAAATATGGCGGGTTGATTAAAGGGAAGATGTCATTTTTTAGTATGGTCGAGTTGGGTTGACTGCAATCTTTTTGTCCATATTTATAAATAATTAATGCCTAATTTATGATTAATCTATGAATAAATGATCTATAAGGTTGTATACATTAGAATAGAGGTGATTTGTACACAACTTTCTTTCATTTCATGCAAAACAATTATATGTTTTTAGACAATTTTACACTCATACAACTTAAGTGGTAAAAAATGCATTAAACATATATAGTTGTGTATAAAGTAAAAAAAATAAATAAAGTTTTATGTGAATCATTTCACACAAAAAATTGACTTTGAGCACTTCAACCTGTTTGACATTTCAACCTGTTTAACCAATTCTTGTTTAGCAATTTTTTATCAGAAACTAAAAACACAAGCCCAATCCACCCGTTCATAAGTTAATGGGTCGATAGTTTTTATCTATATATCATTTGATCACAAAACCTAAAATGCCTATTGACTTGCAGAGACCGAGAAAGGAATATTTGATGAGATTTTGAAAGGAGAGATTGATTTTGAAAGTGATCCCTGGCCATCGATTTCAGCTAGTGCCAAAAACCTTGTGCGAAGAATGCTCACACTTGACCCAAAAAGGCGTATAACCTCTGCTCAAGTTCTTGGTATGCTTGAATCTTAAATCTCATTTACTTCTGTGAAACACTTTTAATTGACATGATAATTATTTGTTAATCTTTTTGCCTTCTTTTATATGGTACAGAGCATCCATGGATTAGGGAAGACGGAGAAGCATCAGATAAGCCAATCGATAGTGCGGTTCTCTCAAGGATGAAGCAATTCAGAGCTATGAATAAATTCAAGAAACTCGCTCTCAAGGTTTTCTTTGTAATAAACTTAAATGGGCAGGTTGGGTTACAAGTCTAAATCGGCAGTTTTAAAACTATTTCAATAGTGGTGGGTCGGGCTGACCCTCCAACGCCTTGTCGCGTATGCTCTAAAGTATTAATCAATAATCCATTAAATAAGATTAGAAAACTATATTGTTAAAATAATAAGAATATTTTGTTTAATAAAGCGGTTTGGGATTTTAAGCACTTGAAAACACTTTAGGTGACTTTTGAGTTTCGACCCATCTGACGTGTTGCCATTTTAGCTAAGTTTTAAAATTTAACCAAGTTTAGTTGATTAAAATACAACCCAGATAGACTTGTGTTTAGGCGAAGAAGTAGACATCACCAACCAATAACCATACCAAAGGTGTCAAAATGGACAAGTTGGTTAAAGGAGCAAAACAGTTTACTTCTTGTATGGGTTGGCTGAAACCGAAGCAATTTTTTTCAATTTTTTTTGTAAACAGTTGGTTTGTGAAATCTGATTACGAGTAATTATTTCATGTCACCAATAATCTACTTTTTTAACAAAATGACGTAAGATGTCTTATGCCTTATAAATACACTCCGGATGATTTTCATTTTTCAACCCTTTTGAGTTTCTGATACTTTTCATTCAAAGTTATAGTTCTTTTTCTATCCGATCTGGTTGACCTATTTGAAATTGCCGCCTGTAATCTTGATCCTGCATACTTGCATAGGGGGTCACTTCATGGTTTATACACTTCTCACTGATATTTTTATTTTTTTTTAAATTTCAGGTAATTGCTGAAAATCTATCAACAGAGGACATCCAAGGGCTAAAATCGATGTTTATGAATATAGATACAGATCGAAGTGGCACGATCACGTATGATGAACTTAAAACTGGGTTGGCTAGACTCGGATCAAAACTCACAGAACCAGAAGTTAGACAACTCATGGATGCCGTAAGTTTTTTGAATTTTTCATTACATTTATTCTCTGTTAAAACCATATTCAAACATGAAAAACAAACTTAAACTTTCAAGATTTAACGACTATTCTATGTTATAGGCGGATGTAGATGGGAACGGGTCAATTGACTACATTGAGTTCATCACAGCAACAATGCATCGACACAAACTGGAACGTGAAGAAGATGTGTATAAAGCGTTTCAACATTTTGATACAGATGGCAGCGGGTATGTATCTAAACCAAAAATGACAAGTTGTGCAGGTTGGGTAACGGGTTAAAACATGTCATATCCAGTACGGGTCAAACAGGCTTGTGTCAGGTTTGGTTGACCCACAAACACTTTTTAGCCCCGTCTGAATAAACAAAAGTTTATCCGCGATACTACTGAAAGTACGTATAAATCGTTTTAGCATGGGTATTGTATTTAAACTAGAGATGGCAAGTTGGTAAGGTTGGGTAACGGGTCGAAACACGTTTGGTTGACCCGCAAACTACTCGTTCTTAGATGCTTTGATACATAATTAATGTACTAGTAACAATTATTTAAGAAAAAAACAAAATTTCCACAAGACTATTGAAAATACACTTTGGACGACTTGTGTCGATTTGATCCATTTGTCGGGTTTGAGATCAAACACAAGCTAAATCGACCCAATAGCATTTTGATATAGATGGAAACGCGTATGTATCTAAACTAGAGGTGGCACATTGGGCAGGTTAGGTAACATGTCATTTCTAGTAGGGGTCAAAAAGGGCCACTTCAGGTTTGGTTGACCCGCAAACACTTTTTGCCATGTTCTTTTTATACATAATTAACGTGTTAACAATAATTAGTTAATCAAAAAGAAAA
Source organism: Deinandra increscens subsp. villosa (assembly GCA_039602395.1). Lineage (NCBI taxonomy): Eukaryota > Viridiplantae > Streptophyta > Magnoliopsida > Asterales > Asteraceae > Deinandra > Deinandra increscens. Next base: position 105,190,385 of record JBCNJP010000010.1, on the reverse strand, counting down.
TTTTCCAAATTACTATTGAATATACTTTAGTGGACTTCTACACGAGTACTCAAGTACCCGTTCGATCCATTTGACAGGCAACCCGATAGTAAGTAAACGGGTCAAGCCTAAACCTATTTGTGATGGGATTTTCCTCATAAAACAAGTTTTGTAAACTTGTTTGTGTTCTAAATTCAGGTTTATTACAAGAGATGAACTAGAATCAGCAATGATGGAATATAACATGGGTGATGAGGCCACCATCAAAGAGATCATATCAGAAGTGGACACTGATAATGTGAGTTCTTCTTCTTCTTCCATCCATTTTTTTATTTTATTAAATTTTTTAAATTTTTTATTCAATCTGTAAATGGGTATATTTTTGCAGGATGGAAAAATAAATTATGAAGAATTCTGCAACATGATGAGAAGTGGAACACAGGGACCAAAGCTGTTCTAAACCGTTTCTTTATGATGAAAAGAGCCGAGAATTTTCTTTAACCGAACGAGATGCTACAACCTTGAACCAGATACAATCAGGGTCCGGGAACGTGGTTTGATTTGGGTTTGGTTTGGTTCGGATTCTAGGGTTTGTTTGATTGTTGTTAGGGTTTGAGCTTGTTGTATTTTCTTGTGGAACTCTGTAAAAATATGCACAATTGTTTGTAATCATATTTCTAGTTTTGAATGTTTGGCCAACTTGATAATTGAAATGAACATAACTTTCGTTCTGTTTAACGTTATAGGATCTATAAGCAAATGATGAGAAAGTCTTCCACAATCTCACGCAAAGCAATTTTATTTTATTTTTACTGCAAATTTTTTATAGATTATAGGGGAACACTCAAACCTTTAAAAAAATAAAATAAAGTCTTATTCATAATTGAAGATATCATTAGGTCAAAAGTCCTTTGATACACAAGCAAGTAATAAGTATCGTTTTTGATCAAATACTTTGATTATTGTTCTAAATATTTAATTGAACGATATATAACTTTTTTTTCCCATTTTGTTATAAAAGAGTCCAAACAAATACTGTGATTATTGTTCTAAACAAGATTTCTTATCCACACGTCGAGGCAGAGATAATGTTGGGTATAAAACCATCTCAATGTATAACGGTACGTAAAAAAATAGAAAAACATGTAACTATCAAAATGCTTCAAATAAAAAACTGTGTACATAAGAAAATGTATTTGTATCTATTACATCACCAAAAACACCTAACTCTTGTCCCAAACTGAAACGAATGAATAGCAATAGAAAAAAGACTACGTTATAACATTAAAATTAAAAACCAAACGCTCAAAGTGTTAAACTTATGACCTAAAAGTTATGTTACATGACTTTACCTAAAAGTTATGTTAGGTGACTTTACCTGTTACTTCACAAACAAATATGCTAAAAATAATAATATGCTAAACTCGTCGCATACAAATATTAAAAAAAAAAAAAACAAATGACAAAATTTTAAAAATTAAACAAATAAAATAATAATAAATATGGTTAAATGGCATAATGGTAATATGACAAATGGCATAAGGTAAAAATAAACAAGTGATATAATGGTAACTAAGACAAAATAGAAGGGTAAAATAGTAATTAAACTTACCAAAATTAATAATCGTATTATATATATAGGGAGGTAATAGTTTATTGAATAATATATAATCTTCTTCTTTTTTTAGTTATAAAAGACAATCTAGCAGAACACAGAAAATAGTTAACACACTGAAGGCTTTTATTTCATTATGACCAACAAAAGTGGTGATCATAATCCAGGTACACACACCGTCCATAACAGAAAACCACAAAAAACATAAACAGAAATCAAGAAACTGTAGTAGGCATCAATAAGTAACCACAAACCAAATTTCAAAATCAAACCACTTTGTCTTCAAAAACCATGAATCTTGATCTGATCTTTCTTCACAATCCCTGCACGGGTCAAGAACGCGGAAACGTTCTTGCGTTGATCGCCTTGAAGCTGGATCACCTTGCCAAGTTCTTTATCTTGCACAACAGTGCCATTGCAGCAGAATTCCTTCTTCAAATCTTTGAGAATTTTCTCGTAACTCAGCTCCTTTTTCAGACCCTGAACTGTCGTCAAGCTTTTTCTACCGTTTCTTTGTTGGATGCGGATATGAACATACTCTTTCACCCCAGCACCACCGCCTGAATCTTGGTCAACGTCAGCAAATGGATCGAAAGCAGATGGGATATGAACTTCTATATCAACCATGAACTTTGTTTGAATGATAATTGTATACTGATTCACAAATAAAAAAAAGAATAAATATCAGTTTTGAAATCAAGAATTAAACTAAGAAGGATGATCTTATCAATCACGTTAGCCACTATCATGATGTTAAATTATATAGATGAACCTCTGAAAATCGATAAATTTCAAGATTTTTTCATGTTCCTACAAACATAGAAATTTGAGCTTAAGAACAAACATCAGTTTTAAAGTAAGTATCAAACTTGGAAGGGGAAGGGTGATCATATCAATCATGTTAGCCACTATCATGATGTTAAACTCAAAACATTATCTCCAAAAATTTGTAAATTTCAAGATTCTTCCACCTTCTATAAACAGATCAGATCATATTTTGTTCAGATAACAAACATCAGTTTTCTTTAATCCAAGCATCAAGCTTGGAAGGAGGATCATATCAATCATGTTAGCCAGGATCCTCTATCATGATTTTAATTTAAAGATAACCTCAAAAACTATTTATATTTCAAAATTCAGCATCTTTTGTTAAAATTTACTTCTAGAAATTGACCGAAGAACAAGCATCAATTTCAAAATCAAATATCAAACTTGAAAGAATGATCATATCAATCATGTTAGCCCCTATATCATGATCTTAACAATCTCCAAAAAAATCAATAACAAACAGATGAGCATATTCTGTTATTCATAGAAATTTACAGGAAAATATTAACCAGAAGATCAAATTATCGCGGACCTCCTACTAAATCAGACGAAGTATAATCGAGAATTCAAGATCAAGAGGACAATCAAAATTACAAACGAAGATATTCATTAATCGATTTCAACAAACGAAGGCAAAATAAACCCTAAATCCAAACAAGAGATCATGAAACAAACAATCATAAACGATCAAAATAACAACAGCCTCGTAAAATCGATCATATGATTCGATAAGATTTCAATCGTGATTAGAAGCAATTAAAACGTATGCGATCAGCTTACCGAAAATCTCCGATTCCGATGAATACCAGTGATGAAGAAAGATGGAATTCTGTATGGAGATGACTTATGATGAGGGTTAGGGTTTATATAGAAAGGGAATCGGGTTATTTCTACGGCGGTGGGTGTATGGGTTTCCGGGTCGGGTTATACGGGTGAGGACAGCTTCACGTCATCACATGCTTGCCCACGTGATAAAAACAAACTTAATGAAGTTGTCAAGTTTGATAGTTATAATAAGAGTTGTCATATAGACACCCAAGGTTTTACTAAATTCACCCATTTCCTACGGTCGTTTTGGTTGAAACTGTCGTTTCAAGGTCGTTTAAGTTGAAACGGTCGCCACGTGTCGCGACGACGAAACCTTAAAATTCAGGGCGCCCCCCTTTATATTGACCGTTTCAATGTCGTTTTGGTTCAAACTGTCGTTTCACTTGAAACGACCGTTTGGTTTTGATGTTTTTAGTTAAATCCTCGGGTGGATATAGCAAGAGCCTATAATAATATTATTCTCCATTATCCTTGACGTGTCATTTATAACCACGAAGTACTAGTTCTGTTAACTTAAAATTGTTAATAGTATAATTAAATCAAAACTATGATGGTAGTTTAATCTTACATAGTTAATTTTACAAAAGTGTATAGCAAATATAAGAGCATTTACCTTTAGTTCCTCATTCTCATCCCTTTAATTTAGCTAAAAAAAAGCTTCACTTTTTAAATTTATATATCATTTTTAACCCCCCCCCCCCCCCTTCATTCCCATAGCTATGTCTATTCAATTAAATAATAATTTTTTAATTCATTTTCTATTATTTTTTCTCTCGCTACTACTTATATCTATATCTATATACAAATAATATAAACTAATAATTATGAGGGTTAATAGTAGACATTAAATATAGGAAATGAGTTGGGTTTTCTTAAATATGTGGGAATGGGGAATGTGATGGGGTGTCTTTTTAGTGTTTTTTATTGTTTTTTTTTTTCTTCTTAAATTTAAATGTGTGGTGTATAATGAGGAAAGAGATGTGAATTCTATAACATAGTTAATTACAATTAATAACTTGATGTATATTTTTTTCTTTTTTCTTTCTGATCACCCCTTCATGTCTATGGGGAGCTTTTTTCGGCATAGGGGATTTCGGTAAAAAAATCGGCAACCATACCCTAGCATTCGGCAAAGTGGATTTCGGCAAAAAAACTCAAAAAAACGGCAACTACTTGTCGAGTATTGCCGAGGACTTTTTTCGAACGTTGGGCTTTTTTGCCCGTTTTTTTTTCGAACGTTGGCTAGTAGCATTTATTTTTATTTATTTTTGTTTTTTTTACAAGTTTTCCACCTATATAAACCCCAAAAACTTTAAACTTTTTACACCACATTTCATTTCTCTTCTACTTTTCTAAACCAAAACCAATGGATCCTAGGAAAAAGAATGCCTCCACATCCGCCCCGAAGAAATTTCGACCCAAAGTCCGGTCGAATACCGGACAAAGTTCGACAAACCGAAACCAACAACCTTTCTACGTACCTTCTCCACCTATAATTTCTCAACCCCAACCCGTTTATTACCCACCACAACAACAATCTTTTAATGATCTACTTCGATTCGGACATTCCAACTACTTCCAACAATACGCTTCATCGGCCCAACAATCATATCAAAATACTCAATACCGAGAACCCCGTCGTCTTGTCGACGAAGCTAGTGATAGCGAAGAGATGGACGAGGAGATTGAAGTAGATGAAGAAGAAGTAGAAGAGGAACAACATGTTGAGATTGAAGAAGAAGTAGAAGAGGAAGAAGAAGAAGAAGAGATGGAGGAAGAACCACCGGCTCGTCGGACGCAAGCTAGAAAAAACAAGAAGAAGTCGACAACAAAGGCGGATCGAACTCCATGGACTACCGACGAAGAGAAGTATTTGGCACAAGCTTACATTCACGTCACCGAAGACAAAAAAGTTGGTGACCAACAAAGGTTTTCATCTTTTTGGCAAAGAGTTGTGGACCATTTTAACGGTTTAATTGGTCGCGAAACAAATCGAAACGTTCATCAAATTACCACAAAATGGAAGAATTTGAACAAGAAGTTGATGAACTTTGGAGGTCTCATTGCTCAATTTGTAAGTTTTTATTTTTAATAGTTATTTTTTTTTTTAATTTATATTATTTTTAACTTGTTTCTTTTATATAATTTTTAGGAACATGCAAGGGCTAGTGGTGCGGGGGATCTTGATGTTTGGAAGTTGGCTAATACCGAGTATGAAAAGATCTATGAAAAGAAAGGTTTTACTCATGTTTCGGCTTGGGAAGTTGTAAAAGATCACCCAAAGTGGAAGGCTCCGAGGAGGAAGGTTGGTGGGGTTAGTGAGCCCAAGAGGACAAAGACCTCGGTCTCGGGTGAGTACACAACGTCAAACGAAGTCGACTCTACCCAATTGCCAAGTCGGTTGCCCGACTTAAACGGAGACTCAACACCTCCACTTCCACAACGAAAATCTAGAACGAAGTCGGGTGAATCGTCGAAGGATGGGTCCTCAAATGCTTTTGAGGTGATGAATAGGTTTGAAAGCAAATGGGAGAAAGAAAAAGAGGCGAAGGCGGCGATTCGAGAAAAAACTGCCGAGAGAAAGGCGATGATGTACACCGCGGTGAAAGAAACGATGGACAACGAAAAACGAGCTCGCGATCTTGAAATATTTTTAAGACCGACCGAGAACGTCCCTACGAGCTTACTACCGACCCTTCTCGCCGAGAAACGTCGAATCGCCGCTTTGCATAATTGGGAATGTGATTTTTAGATTTGGTTTTAAAATTTGTGAAAGTGGTTTTTTTTTAATTTCTATGTAAGTTTTTTATTTTTAATGAAAAATTTAGTTTTATGTTTTATGAAATATAATGTTTTCCTTTAAATATAATATATAAAAATTAAAATAAAAAAAATAAATAAAAAAAAAACTATCCAACTTATCCCACCCAACTTATCCCACCCATACCATTCAAAAAACACAAAAGACATATACTTTTTTCTCTCTCCTGGTGTCACTCTCCTATTGGCCAAAAAACTTATCCCATTTTACTCATCCTAAAAAATTTATCCCCCACACCGCCCACCCTAAACAACAAAACAAAAGCACGTTTGGGTATAGTGCTCACTGAACGAATTGCAAAATCAAAACAAACATATACACAAATTAACTCGTAACTCGTATACATGTAAACTTGCAAACCTTAGCTTGTAACTTGAATATAATCTTGAAACTTGAAAGTAACGTGAACATAAACTTCTAACTTGAACATCTAATTAACTTGAATATGAAACACATAAATTTATAAAATCATAAAAGCTAATAAATTTGTAAAACACAAAGGCTTGTAAAACTTTAAAAAAAAAAACAAAGAAAAAAAAACTACATGGACATATAATTAATAATAAATCATAAATGTAACAAAAGTAACAAAAGATAGATTACCTATACCTTAACCGTAGGTTTAAACTTGTACAACTCAAATGTTTATCTCGAAGATTATGTTAACCCAACGATAGTTTGTTTGAGATCAGTTTCTTGAACTGGTTTCATGATGTTCATGTGTCTCTAGTGTTCAAATCCATTGTCGGTTTTTCAGATTATTGTTGTCTTCCTAAAATTAGAAATTTGTTTTCATAGAACACTTTAGGCTATATGCAATCATAACCCTTTCAGGAGCATTAGACATCATGTAACAACCACTTCATCAAAAGATTTAATGCCTAAAAGTGTGTAGTCTTATCGTCCCATAAAGCTTCCCTTACTATCACACAATTATCGTGTTTTTAAATAAAAAACTTCTAAATTAGATGACCAATCAAGTGTTAGAGATAAGACGCTATGCACTAAACGGCCCTTGCATCCTTTCGAGCAATAATACCTAGAAAACGGTATTCTAGATACTATGAAACGCTACAAAATACATATCACGTCCATTACATATAGGGTTACTAATCATGATCATAAGAATATTATTTTAAAATTTATCAAATTTTTTATTTAGTTATATACATCGAATATGGTCAAATGTCAATGTATACGCTTCCTTTTACCAAAAGTTGTCAGAATTATGCTCTAACATTGAATCAGCACCTACCAAAATAGCATCTAGCCTTGCGTTAGTTTTCATCAAATTCCTTATCCATTTACAATAATAATAAAAAAAATATATCATAACTTTTCTTTTTCTGGCTCATTATTAAATTAGTATAACTATAACGTCTTTGTTAACAATATAATTGATCATATAACTATGATGATCAACGAGGGTTGGAAAAAGATCTGAGTTTGAACAATGAGAATCAATCAGTTGAATTTGTTATTGTTTTGAACTTACCTGGGCTAATCAGGTTTCTTTATAACTTGTTATTAGGTTTCAAAGTTTTTTATTAACTTACTAAGCCTCTCTAAAACATGTTACCGTTTACATCAATTTCAAATGTTTATTAAACGGTTGGGCTCTCTCTAGACTGGAAAACATGTAACTAAATAACATACAAGATTTTTCTTTGAATATATTAATCGACTAGGTTAGTAACTCGTGTACTACACGGGGTGAATTTAGATTCATAATATTAAACAAAATAAAAAAAAAAGAAAAAAAAAGCAATCAAGAGAATTGAAAATTATGATTAACGTAAAATTCTTATAAAACAGTAAATGATAATTAAATTAAAGAAATTTATTAGGTTTGACAAATTATTGGTTAATTTTCTTACAAACACTCAAATTATATATTAACTTTATCAAATCTATATTAATTTTGTCAATTTTTTTAAAATAAAAGTTTAATTTGGACAAAATTGGTAATTAGTCTTAATTGATGATTTATTAAATTTGTAATTAATTGTGAGTTTGACATGTGGGAGTGGTGATGTGGACCCTCTAAAATGAAGACATGTGACAACCATTTTAGTGCTTTATTATGATTAAGATAAGATAAGATAAGATTAAGTTTTCGTCATCTAATTGTAAAAAAAATAGGCCCCTTAAAATATTGTCATATTGATCTCTGAGCAATCGCCCGTCTGCACATCCACAGGGCACATGAGTGTTTCAGATACAATGATGATTAGGAAAGAGAGAAAAAAACAATATGGGGAATGAGTAATGAGAGTCTAAATATAGATAGACAAGACAAGACGATAGATGTAAAAAAAATGAGAGAAAGTAGAGATGAGATTAGATTTCATTTAGTTATAAAACTTTAAGTTAATTACAAAGCTAGTATTTAAAGAGTAAAAAAAGACAAAAGCTATTTGAATGGAGTTAACAGAAAAACTAACTTTCATAAAAGAAAAAAGCATAGACTATTATAAAATGATTTATATTATTTATTTAAAAAACTAAATAAGTAGAAGGCCTATTGGACCAGAAAGCCCATAAACAAGAAAACGCGCTTTACGCTTGCCCTACAAGTTGAGCCCATGAAGGCATCATCCACACGAAACGTCGACGTATCACACACTCTCCCCTTTCTCGTCTATCTAGCCCTAATCAAGAATATATAAAGAACAAATTAGAGGCACAAATAGTCGTAAAACGAACTCAATTCTCCCATAATTCCCTTTCTCAGACGTTTTCGGTATGATTCTCGTTTATTCTTTGGAATTCAATTCTTAAATTTCAAACCCTTTTTCCCCGATTTGATGTATTTGAATCTTTGATTCGAAACCCTAATCCGATCTGCTCATCTATTGTTTCTGTTGTTTTGTAGGGTTGCATACTCTTGATCCCCATGGCTAAAAGCTCTTTTAAACTGGAACATCCTCTTGGTAGTTTCTCACTCCTTGTTACTTTTCATCTAAATGTGAATTCGTAATTTGGGTTTTTTTTTCTTTCTTCTAGTTATCGTAATTCAGAAATTTTTAGAATCATATAGTTGGTTGATCGCGATCTTGGTGGGTGATTTGATAGTTTTGATTGCATTGATCCTTCGTATTCAATTGTAGATTTTCCTGTAATGGATTTTGATCAATTATCACATTAGGGTTTGAGCTTATTTGTGCTTGATCTATTTTTTTTTTGTATTGTAGTAAGCAGATTGCTAGGGCTGTAAACGAGTTAATCGAATCTCTAATAAAAAAATTGTTTTGGTTTATATTTTTTCGTTAATGTGCTAAAAGAACTCAAACAAGTGATCACAATTATAGACGGAAAAACAAGTGGTTCGATTGGTTAAGTGAATAAAAACATGTTATTCTTGCTTGTTGACAACAATTAGATAAATGAGCTTTAAGAGTAAGATTAATGCGTTCAGAACTTTCTTTCTTGTTTTTTTACATATTTTGAGTACTCTTATGTCTATAGTATTTTGGACTCTTCAGTTGGATACCTAGTGACAACTTGTATCTCTAATTTTTTTTGAAACTAAATTCATTCAGAGAGGCGCCAAGCAGAAGCTGCTCGCATCAGGGAGAAGTATCCCGACAGAATTCCGGTATTAAATTTGAAAATATTCATGTTTTCACATATTTATTCATACATTGTGTTATTTTCCATTTCTTGTTCTGTTTTACAGGTTATCGTGGAGAAGGCTGAACGAAGTGATGTACCTGACATTGACAAGAAAAAGTTAGTTACTCTTCTTTCTTTTTAATAATTGTTGTCTGTTTTCTTGTTGATGATTTTGGTTTGGTGATTACATATTCCTCACTCGCATCTCATAATATTTCGCACACTTACATGTTTTGACTAAATATTTCATATGTACAACAAATTTCCTGATTTTTCGTTCTTGATTTGTGGGTCTTACATCGACTCACATGTTTTGATCAAATATCTCATATGTACAACAAATTTCCTGATTTTTCGTTCTTGATTTTGCGTGTCTTACATCAACTGAATGAGATACAGATAAAGGCATGAAATATAATCCATAAACCTGGTTTTTTACACCGATTAAATCTCTAATTTTTAATGATATATGCAGATATCTGGTACCTGCTGATCTCACTGTTGGACAGTTTGTTTATGTGGTCAGAAAGAGGATTAAGCTCAGTGCTGAAAAGGCTATCTTTATTTTTGTTAAGAACGTCCTCCCACCTACTGGTTAGTATAAAATCTTTACGGTACTAATTAGAAGTTGTGAAATGGGTGGGTTCAAACGGGTCGGTCAACCCACATACATATCTTAACCCTGTGGACCTGTGCCAAATTTGCACCGAAGCGGTACTTTTTAGACACTTAAATCTCTAAATTGTAGAGCTCAAATAAGAAGCTGTGGTCTCTTTTCCTAACTAAACAGGCTATATGTACAACATTACATTTAGTTGGTGGTCCCTTGCATTCTTTTTCTATAACCCGGCCTTGATGTTGACCCGTTTACTCCAAAACGGGTTGAAATTGCACATCTAGGGCCACCTATGGTCTAATTTATATTTAATGTGATTGTTAGCTGCAATGATGTCTGCAATCTATGAGGAAAACAAAGATGAAGATGGTTTCCTGTATATGACATACAGTGGTGAGAACACATTCGGGTTGCTCTGAAGCTTTTCGAAGACCGAAGACCATTTTCATGTAAATATGGTTTATGTGTACATTCTTTAATCAATCATGATCACTCTGTTTGGTTTCTCGCATCTTGAGACTTGACTTAATTCGTGTGACGGTTTAATAGTTTAATACTAATTGAATAACTTACTTTTAGTTGGATTGTTTTCAAATGAACATTTTGGTGGTATATGGGGGGAGGATTTAGGGGTGGTGGTTTCGTGGCTATACAATATATAGATGAATTTGTGAACTATGTTCTATTTCAATTCAACCTACTATTTTTAATATAAAAAATCAATTAAGCCAAGAGATTTTTGCCTAATGTGTAGTATCACTTTTAAGAGGCTGAGGGTTAAGTATTATAGTCCATAAAAGATGTAGAATTGGGTTTTAAGATGATTATGTTTTACCAACAAATCGTATTATATTTTAAGACGTTTAGGTTGTATTTCCTATTATCTATTACGTTTAGGTTTGCCTAACAGATCTACCGAGTAAGATTATATGTTTTGTAAAAGAGTTGTTTAAGTAAAGCTATTTAATACGCCAGTCAAACCAAAAACACGCAAAGCACTAGGTCGATTTAGGGGTGTTGATTGAGTTTTGTCCTTGGTTTTTTGGGTTTTTTTCTAATCTAACCCATATCTCAACTTTAATTAGCTCCGAGTTGTTCGGGTAACGGGTTGGTTTGGATCGGGTTATTTGGGTTTCGGGTTAAGTACAAGATGTTTTTCATAACAATTTGATTCTGAGGTATTAAATATCTATTTTCATTGCATTTGTTTCTTTAACAAACATATTTTCATGTGTTTTTGGGTACACCAAAGCAAAGGTTAACAAACAGATTTTCATGTGTCACCACTATGTTTAAAACAATTTAAAAGATGAGTAATGAGTTTTAGGTACACCAAAACAAAGGAATATGGTAATCGGGTTATTTGGGTTGACTCAAAATACCCTAGACGTAACTCTATTACTGATACATTTGTGTAATTTGGGTTTACAATAATTCGGGTTCAAGTGATTCGGGTTTACAATAATTCGGGTCCGGGTGGATTCAGGTCGGGTTTCGTAATTGGGTTTTGAGTAAAAACGACACCCCTAAGTTGGTCAGTTGTTAGAGTCGATCTAGACATGAAGAAAAGACAGTATGTGATCCGGAACCGGTTTTGAATGCTCTGAATTGACATCAATACATCATCAAGTAGGTAATCAATCATCTTTTTGACATTGGTTCTTCTTCAAGCACAGTTTACCACACTTGTACCTTTATTTTACAACTCATTTGGTAAACTCTGAGATGAAAAGTGACGCAGCGTATGATTGTGTTCGATTTATTTTAGAAGCTTACATTCAAAATTAGAAAAAACTTTTTTTGATAACATATGTTAACGGGTCAAATAATACTTGTTAAATACAACTTAAATACACATCATCAATTTCGCCGTAAATAAAGTAGACTTCAAACAAATTTTAGGTGACATTTTACACAAGTAAAAAACTATAGAAGATGTATCAAACTTGGACAAAGACATAAATTCCATTTGTATAGGTCCAAATTTGAATGTACCTAGAAGATGATTTTGACATGTAATAAGTTTAAAAAAAAAATACGACAATAAGAGATTGTAATAGTATTTGATAACCTTCTTGCAAACTGTGAATTGGTTACGGCATTTCCGTCATCGAGTAGGGCTATTACTGAACAAATAACCGACATTTTGTACCCTGAAACTTTTACGTTTTTTTTTAACAGAATAGTAAACTTTAGATTTTCATATTTTAGCCATATATGTTTGATACTATTATATCTTTTACCCCTTAACTTTTAAAGTTTTTTTTATTGTTTTAAGTTTTATGATCTTCTACTTTTGCCACAAAACTTTTAACTTTTCTACTTTCGTTTCTAGTATAGTTTTATACTTTCACCATAAGACTTTTAGACTTTTACATTTTATACCCCTTAACTTTTTAAATTTCGTTTTTATTAGACTACTTTTATTTATACTTCGAGCTTTTGACTTTGGCTACGACTTTTTTTATACTTCGAGGACACAACTTTTAAATTTTGACGTTTTGTTATCCTAATATTTTCTACTTTCATATTTTTAGTATATTTTTTATAGTTTTATATTAAAGAAAAATGAAAAATCTATTTCATCCCTCTAATCCTAACACATGGTCTAAGACCCAAAAGCTTTCAACATATAAACATCAACTACATCTCTAGCCATGCAACTCAGATTTTATCTCTCACTACTCGAAACACGAGTCACAACATGAACTCGCCTCATTCAGTCACCCGATCTGACCTGACCCGCTAGCCGAGACGGTTTTCTAGCCAATATAACCTCAAAATCAAACAAAGGATACATACATATCATGTACCTGTTTTACAGTTGCAAAGCTAAATCAGGTTGTTGAGAATCAGCCATCATACCAGTAGATTGTCTGGCAGGCGACCCGATTGATTGGTACCCGATATTTAGATCCGGGGGTCGACGGGATTCTTGTTGTTTTGGTATCGATGGTTGTTGCATTTGAGGTGGGAGACCCCTCCAGCCAGACTGCACCTGAAACTGTGACAGATTTGCGGCGGTTACCATTTGAGGAAAACCAGTATTTCTGCTTTGGAGTTGACCATCGTTGACCATCATAACCGGTTGTTGGGAAGTGTTGAACTCACCACAGAAGCGGGCAACTTGAGGTTGATGGCGTGCGGGGGTGTAAAAAGAATCGACTGGCATTCGTTGATTGTGTGGGTTCGTGTTTTCCGGTAATTGCGGTTTAGCGAACCCTCCCATGGCCGTAGTGGCGGTGGCACCACCTAAAGACATCCATGCCTGAGCTGCGGTTGAAGCAACATTGTTTGAAGCATCCTGTTTTGATCCAAAACCAAAACCACTCGAGTTATTCAGTTGATGTTGAGTTTTCTTGGCTATCACTTGAACCGGGTCATTAAGGCCTTGTGAGTCCCATCTATTCTCCATAGGAAGCATTCTGTTACAATCCAGACCAACTGGTTTACTCGGTCTCCCAGGGGCAAATTCGTCATTATAACTATTTGGGTGCTTAAAAGATGCCATAGCTGCAAGAGACCCGTTTCTTTTAACAGGGTTTGATGAGATATCAGAAGCAACAGAAATCGGTCTGGGGGCTGTATTATTCTCCACAGGAACCATTCTGTTACAATCCAGATCAACTGGTTTACTCGGTCTGCCAGGGGCAAATCCGTCATTATAACTATTCGGGTGCTTAAAAGATGCCACAGTTGTAAGATTCCCATTTCTTAAAGCGGTCTTCGATGAGATATCAGAAGCAACAGAAATTGGTCTGGGTGTCTTATTATTCTCCACATGAACCATTCTGTTACAATCCAGATCAACTGGTTTACTCGGTCTCCCAGGGGCAAATCCGTCATTGTAACTATTCGGGTGCTTAAAAGATGCCACAGTTGTAAGATTGCCATTTCTTTGAGCGGTCTTCGATGAGATATCAGAAGCAACAGAAATTGGTCTGGGTGTCTTATTATTCTCCACAGGAACCATTCTGTTACAATCTAGATCAACTGGTTTATTCGGTCTCCCAAGGGCAAATCCGTTATCATAACCATTATGGTGCTTAGAAGATGCCACAGTCGTAAGATTTCGATTTCTTAGATCAGTCTTCGATGAGATATCAGAAGCAACAGAAATCGGTCCTTTAGCAAGAAAATCAGCAGCATAACTTACATGTATTGGGGGTGGATGATTGAGTTCAACTCGTGGCAGAACCGTGCTTTCAGCTCTTGTAGAGTTCCTGGATTGTGAGTTTTGACGAGCAAAATTTGAACCAGGAAAGAAAGGAGGTCTCTGGCTTGGACTTGGACTTGGACTCAGGCTCGGGTCCTCCTTTAGAGACTCTTGCTTAATAGGGATCCCAGGGTTAAAACCGTCATTTATCTCCTTCATGTCCACATGCATTTTGTGAGACTGGGAAGCTTTTTCGTTGTCTGTAACATCAGAAGCAATCTTGAAATGTGCAAGAAAATTGGCTTCTCTTAAGGTGCAGGTTTCAGGCATTAGTAGGGGAGTTGGAAGTGGTTCGTATTCACCAACCCAACCAGGTCCAAATTCGACACCTTTGGGTATGGCCTGCTTGATTGTTTGAGATGCAATTTTCCAAGCAACCGGCCCAAGAGTTGCAGCAAAACGGGCCAAGCTTCTAGCATAGGAATAATCTGCATGGAGCCCGACCTGATTCAGAAAGATAATAGATGTATATGTGAGCTTTTGGCTACTATCAAATAGAAGATTAAGGTGATGTTTGGATGAGTTTTGAAAATGCTTTTGATCAAATTAGAATCAAATAATCAGTTATAATAGAATGTTTGTACAAGATAATGTTTTCTGTTGTTTGAAACAAATATAAATAAACCAAGGCTCTCTTTAAGTCCACACAACTATTACAACAGATTTAGAGGCCACCCAAAATATTAAGTTGGTTTCGTTAATTCCAATTTTGGTAATAAAAAATAGGGGTGGCAATTTCTGACACGGAAAATATCAAGTTTGATTAAAAGGGTTCATTTTCGGGTTGACCCGTTTGATTAAAAGGGTGTTGAACTACTTAACCTGTTTAGTTAAACACGTCAGCCTGCTAACCTGTTTAATGGAACATGCCGACCCACTAATCCGTTTAACCCATTTTTTACAACCCACAAGCCCGGTAACATGTTTAGATAAACGGGTCGTGTTCGGGTCATGAATTTAAGTGTGTACGGGTTAGGGTTGATGTTTTTTAGATGAATAAAAATATGGGTCGTGTTTGGGATGAACAATTCAACCTGCCAAACGGATAACCCGACACGATTGACACCCCTACAAAAAGTGCCAATAACTATAAAATGATAAAAATGCCCCTAAATTAACGCTTTTGTCGGAGTTGTAAAAATGCCATTTTACAACTCTAAAAGTTGACAAAACTTGAAATTTAAGGGTCAATGTGTCACTTCACTACTTTGTAGCAAGTTCTTTTTTGCATGAGTTGACAAAAACGAAACCAAACTTTGTTTTACTATTTGGATGACCTATGTATACATTATCCCTAGATAATTAGATGCTTTGAGTGTTTGACAAGTATTGATTACTCATTGTATTAATAGTTAAAATACCCAAAAAAAAGACTGTTTTTAGTGTGAAAAGAGGAAACTAGTTTTGGGAAATGTGAATTAATGTCAATGAAATTAGGTTAAGAGAAAGGGTAAATACCTAATTTTGTTTAATCATTAGATTACCCAAAACTGATTATTTGACTGATTATTGCAATTTAAAGTTGCAATCATCGGACAATCATTTTCAAAACACAAATCCAAACACCTGACTCATATAATGATGACATACAGGAATGAATTGCTTGCTTTCACCCTCAAATGTAGAAAAAACAGAATCTGAATCTGCTACTGGTTCAAAAGATATGTTGTATGTTGCACGTCTATTCTCATCATGTATAGATGGTGTCCTTTCAAGTTTAGACATGCAATCTTTTCCTGAATAAATAATTTAGTATTAGAATATGCAGGAGTGAATTCCATGTAGTGAGATGGGGAGCTAGGCATCTCGTGCTTTTAGTCTTTCCCTTTCATTTTTTCTGACTTCTACAAAATTAATCCATGTTTATGTGTTGATTACAACAAGAGTCGAGAAATTTGATAACCCATACCATGATATCAATCACAATGCTTTTAGTTTTACTTGTATTTTTTTGCCAAAAATGATAGAAACTAGACTTGTGCAATTTGAACGCTTTTGTAATTTGTGTCATACAAAAAAAAAAACGAATTTTTTATCACCATTTGTTGTTTTTCTTTGAGCCAACCCCTTATCTCCCCACACCCACCCCAAGCGAAAATTTCTAAATCCGCCACTAGGTATATCATATATGTAGGCACAAGGAACATACATTTTTTATACAAGGGGGTTAATTTGTCAGCAATAGTTGATAAAACCATGCAGAGAAGCATTTAAAACGTGAAAACATGCATTTTACAAGCGAAGTGCATGAAATTGAAACATACTTTACACGTCTTCTCCATTTTAGCAACTAACTTTAAATAAGATGAAAAATAGAAGCTAACTTACATGCTTGCCCATTGAAAAAACTGCTTATGAAAACAGAGCTAAAAAGTTGATTTTGTTTACATGTTTAAAACATATAATTTATTTTTTTTATTTCTATTCACCTTTCCTCGTTTGAACCTCGCCCTTCATATTAAGGCTATGCCATCCTAAGGTGCTGCTTATAAATATTATTAAATTTCACATCCAATGTCATGTGGCAAATACATATCTCTATACTAATAAAGCAAATTGCTCACATGTCACACGTCATTCCCACATTCATCCTCATCAAAATTTTCCCACCTCTCTCTCTAATTAAATACTAATAATATTAAACAATTAAATTATATAATTAAATATAAAAATATAAATCTTCCTATTCTAATAATTTTTAAAACTTAATAAATTATGATAAGATATTAATTATAGCTTATTTAAAATATAGTTTTATAATTCTTAAATTTTAACTATTTGTTATTTATAAATTTAAATTTGTTATTTATGTTATAACTTTAAATATTCATTACTTCTTACTTTACGGGTGTATGCTTAAAAAAGTTCGATTATTTCTTATTTAAAATCTGGGCAGTTAATACGGCCGATATCCCACCGGGATATCGGTGGGATATCGGTTATCGGACATAGCCAAAATATCGGTGCAAAAATTCGGTCCAAAATATCGGTAGCGATAATATCGGTCGTTTTTGCCGATATATCGCCGTTTTTTTAAAACAAAAATTCGGTGATATATCGGTAAAAATACGGTCAGCCTTTTTTTTTCTTTTTTTTTTTTGACTAAAAAGTCAAATTAGAGATTTAGGGTTTTATTTTACGTGTTACGCACTTACGCTCTCTAACTCTCAACTTCTCAAGCCCTAAAGGCGACTTCCGTTGGCTCTCTTCGCTCCCGAGTCCCGTCTTCATCGGCACTTTTCCGGCGAATCGAAAGAAGATTTCACGACATATCCTTAGATTGTGTTTTAACGTTTAAATGAAAACCCTTTTGAGCGTTGTATTTCTATAATTCTATTAATATCGATCCTTTTGGATATTTACATTTCGTATTACAATTAATATTATATATTATATATATTTTTTTATTTATTTAATTTATTTAATGTATATATTATAAGGACCGATATCTCACCGATATTTCACCGAGATAACCGATATATCGTATATCGGTCCTCGACCGTATTCCGAATTTTTACCGTATTAACTGCATAGTTTAAAATTATAAGTAACAAATTTATAATTGAACTTTTTTAAGCATAAACCCCGTAAAGTAAGAAGTAATGAATATACATTTACGTTTAAACTTATGCTTAAAAAATATAATGATAACTATATACAAAGTTATTAATTATATCATTTTTAAGGCATCATGTATAATATAAGTGTTGATATAACTAGTACAATTATACACAAGATAACAAATAAGATGTCACGCCAGGAACTTCGAAAAATCAGCAAAAAAAAAAAAAAAACTGATCAACTACGCGTTGAACTGTTGAAGAGGTTATTACTTACTCATTGCTGAAATGTAATTTGATTGCTAAAACCCAGCAATAAATATAATTTTAATTCTATTTTATGCATAATCAAAAACCCAGCAATAAATATAATTTTAATTCTATTTTATGCATAATCTAAAGTGTTGTTTAAATCGGGAAAAGGTGTAAAGTTCATTCCTCTTTTGCATAGTTTGCCCTTTTCCAAGACAAGCTTGAGCATACAAATAGAGAGATTTTGGAGATTGGATGCTGAACCTCAATTAATCATCCTAAGTCAAGCTTGGACATACAAATTATCCATTTAACCCTATGAACGTAAAATAGCATGACCCATTGACTATCATGTTGATTATGCACCTATGGCGGTTTCAAAAGTCAAATTATCAAACTTAATATTGAAAATCTTTAAGAGCGTGAAAAGTATTTGACAGAAGGTAGACTTTAATGCAAAAGTGGGTACCTGGAAGTAGTTCTTGATCTTCATCTAGATTGTTATCACATAATGAAGAACTTTCAGCAATCTGACCACTATTCGGTCTGACAGGGGTTTGGGCTGATGAACCATCTGGAAATTTTCCTGCTCTAGTGGTTGCACCAGACAAGGTTTCAGACCCAACAGGGTCCGGTTCAGGTGAGGTCCGGGCCACTGATTTCTCTGATTGTTTTTTAGGTGGTGAGAAACTTGGTGTGGTTTTGTGGTCTGCTTTGAGTTCTATTTCAGATCGATCATAATTTGCCCTTAGTCTCTGGAATTTTAGTTTAGCCTGTTCTTCAATAGAGCTTGCCTTCCCGAATTATTAAAGGGGTGAGATCAATAGACTGAATAAAATGGCTAAAAACAAAAGGAGACGTGTACATATCCAGGGGAGTACCTGTTTATAGTAAATTGTATCTGGCGCATTGTATTGCATCGCGTTTGCACATAGCAACAACACGTCACTCTGCATTCAAGATGAAGAAAACCATGAATGATCTCTTGAAATAAATACAGATGTAGTCTCAAATGCAAGCATTTGATCACAATACAAATAGAAATTTATTAGTTAATGCATGTAACACTCATTGTAGGGATAAATACCAATACGATATCAGATGTTAAGATAAGATTAAGATTTAAGCCAACCAATACTTTTCTTTTAGAAGCAACCCATCCCATTCCAAAATATTTAATCAGCAAGCTTTAGGGAAGAACATTTAAAAAAGGGTAAAATAGTAATGCCAACCACCACGACATTAAAAGAGCAATGGAAAGAGAGTAATTGGACATAAACACTGCAATATTTAGAAGTACTCAACTCGGATCAACTCCATATGAACCCAAATCAATCACTTAAAAGATTGGTTTTGAAAAAGCACAAGGCCCTTCAAGGGGTTAGGTACTTAGGTGCGAGAGGTGAGAGCTTCACATATGCAAGGCCTTTCTCTATGTTCAACCAAATAAGCTTTATGTACAACCTAAAGTCGCATCTTTCTTATCACTTTTACATATCAACCTGCTTCATCATGTCAAGCCATTAATCCATTCATCCTTTTGGTCGGTTATATATGTCAGCCTCTCAAAGGTCGCTACTTTCTAAATTTCCTAAACAATGGTCCTACTTTTGACCAACATGTGCCTGAAGCGCTTTGGCTATCACCTCCATCACCTCATGCCAGCTTTTCAAAACCAAGCTTCCAAGCTATTAAGGAAAAAGAAAAGAAACTAACCTCAAGTTCTTTCAGTGTTAAATACAATCCTTTTGCAAGCTTTTTCCTCACTGTGGAAAAGTCCATTGGATGCTTGATCACATCATAATAATCAGGGAGCTGAGAGTACAAAAATGTCATCATAAGATTATAACAATAGAAAGAATTTCAGGAAAAAGATATTCAGATTAGAGAGTAAGCCAAAGCTACCTCCTCTGGGTCAACTGGCGCCGCATAAACCCCGTAGATATCTTTTCTGTCACAGTTAATCCACCCCAAAATTACATAATGAAGGAGCCCTTACCCAAAATTAACATAATCTCCATATTAAAGTATTAATGCTCACTTTTGAAGCTTATCGAGTATCAACTCTAGAGTCCTCCTGTCCGGCATAAACACACCATTTCGAAGATCTGATTCCGTCCCTAACCAATATCCCAATGAACAATCAGTAACAAATTGGCATAATGTTGAAGCAGAAACGATTAACAGAACCCAGTTTAACGCACCGCAATCGAAATCCGACCCTCCTGCTTCTTCCTCTTCTTCCTCTCCTTCATCTTCTAATTCCAATTTTCTCCCTCTAATCTGTCAAATATTAAAATTTTAAACTCAAATGATGGTCAAATAATAACAGTCATAAAGAATACTAAAAACTCAGATATATTTAAATATAGTTGCACAATGTAGTAGGCCTATACAATCAGAAAGAGTAAGGAACACGAAATCAGAGAGATAGTTAGTTATTGACAGTTGACCGTTAGAATCTATCCAATATCACCACGGATTCCGGTCAGGGGCGGACCTAGGAGGATCTCATGGGGTTCAGCCGACACCCATGAATTTTTTAGGTTTATTGTTATATATATGAGCTGATGTCGATCGAACCCCAAGAAATTTTGTTAGCGACCCCCATGAAATCTTGAGAATGACCCTAACGGTTAAGGTAAAAGGCAAAAGAAAGAATGAAGAAAAAAAAAGTTAATATAGATGTGATTCTTGGTTAGACTGCGAATTCTCCATTGATGTCTCTGTAAATATAAATTTGAAGTGGAGAAGGAGATGTTAAAAAGTAAATAAATAGCAAATTAATTGATTTTAAAAAATCGTAGGAATTGACCTACCTAGTCTATCAATTGTCAAATCCTGACAAATTAATACTTTATTATTATATTTTAATTTTTTTAAAGACAAAAAATCTTATAATGTTTTAAAAAGCTTATAAAATATGTATTAATTTATATGTCCTTCAATCATCATATATTTAAATATCATTATTAAATTATTAAGATATGTTTTTTTGTAAAATTATATTACATCTATAAGCAATTCGATCCAAATATTTATTTGTAACAGTTTTTATAAGTTGTGGCTAGTTTTTTTTTTTTTTTGAACGGCTAAACTATTACAAACTCCTATTCTAACCCTATAAATCACCAAATAATTGTCATTGCCTGGGTTTGAACCCAGGACCTCCAAGTAGGCAAAGCCTTACCACCTCCCCTTACCACCTCCAAGTTGTGGCTAGTTAGTGTGTTTATGCTTAATATATTAAGTGAATTAGTAAAGATATATTAATTTGTATATAGTTTAGTGAGTGATTGGTAGGTAAAGTAAAAAAAATTATTATATTATATTATAAAATTGACCAAATAGTTACTTTAAGTTGTAAAATAAAATTTCTACTACGACCCGGTAAAAATGTTTATTTTCACTAGTGTTTACTCACAATAAAGCCAAAATCTGTAACACAATTTTTTTTTCTAGTAGTCGGCACGTAATAATCCAACTCGCACTTAAAAATGATAATTGTAGAAGCAACTTGACTTTTTAATTTGGTTTTATCTTTTTGTTGTGTGATTTGACCCGACCCGATTTGTATCCGTAAAAAAAACACTATTTTTTTTTCTAGTAGTCGGCACGTAATAATCCAACTCGCACTTAAAAAATGATAATTGTAGAAGCAACTTGACTTTTTAATTTGGTTTTATCTTTTTGTTGTGTGATTTGACCCGACCCGATTTGTATTCGTAAAAAAATATAGTTATAGAAAACCGACCCTTAAAAATCTCCGACACCCATGAAAAAATTTTCTGGGTTCGCCACTGATTCCGGTGAACTAAACACACAAATAGCTCATTTCCTCATTATCAGTATGCAGCAACATCGCAATTAGTGATTAGCAGCTGCCAATTGAACCAATTTTATATATATCCGATTAATAATTAGTTAATTACCTCTTCGATTTCATTATCTTCATCTTCTACACTAAGTTTCCTTTTCTTCGAATGCTTACGATAGTCGTCATCATCCTCATCATCATCGTCTGAAGATGATGACGATGATGAAGATGACGACGACGAAGGCGCGTGTGTAACACGCCGGTTTGACCTAGAGTCATCTTCAAATAGCAATAACCTGAGCTTCTTCTTCTCTCTCCTCCCGAAGTCCTCATCCTCATCGTCGTCGTCAACATAATCATCGATGTCGAAGTTGTACATGACGTTCCGGCATCTACGGCTTCTCCGGCGGACCGCCGGTGACGGCGGGTGAACTGGAGAGTTCCGGCGAGCTAGATCTAAGCTTGATGGCCTTCCTCTCCTCTTCCTCCTCACGATTTGACCCATTTTTTTCCGGCTGCGAGCTCCCTTCTCTCTCTCTCAGTCTCAGTCTGAGTCTCTGTCTGTGTAGCTGTTTCTCTCTCTTGTTTTATTTCCCTAGGTTTTTCGAACCTGTATCCGAACCTCAGGTTCGGATTTACACACCAGAAGGCTTTTTGTCTTTTATTGAAAATAATGTAAGATTACAGTTTTTCCAACTACGGTAAAACTAGCAAAAAGATATATAATAAGAAAGTTATATGTAAAAATTTAAAAGGAAAATTACTACAGAGACTTGACCAAAAACAAATTAACAAAATGGTTTTTAATAAAGTGGTTTATTAAAATATCAGACCAATAGTGTTGTGACATGTGAACTTTTTTAGTTATATTCGCCACACTTATTTTTTATTTTATAAAATTATTCGTTAATTAAAATCATATTCTCCAAGTCTATACACCATTTATTTTATTAAAATATTCAATAAAAATAGTATTCTCCAACCCTATTCTTATAATATGGATTTTTATTCGCCACTTATTCAATTTTTTTATTAAATTATGATTTAAATATAAAATTGCATTTTTAACAAGTTAAATTATTTTTATTTTAATGTTAAGTTAAATGATTGTAAATTAGTTTATTTTAATGTTTATGTTTTAAACTTAAGTATTATTTTTAACTATGTTTCTCTTGAATGTTATTAACAAGTTAAATATTATTTGTAATATTTAAAAAAAATTAATTTATCAATTTATTTTTATAATTTATTATATAAATTTTCCATTGTTAACGACAAACTTTTATTAAAACAAGTAATTTTTGAATATTTATTTGAAGTTTAGTTTTATTTATACTCTTCGTCATAAACTTTTGATTAAGTTTTAATTTATAGATATTTTATAATTAAAATTTAATATTTTTTTTAAAAAAAAAATTAATTTAGAAAAGGCCCCTACATATTTTTTGCATCTATATGATATAAATAGATAAACTCCAAGTATGACACTCATGAAATTTTCATAGAAAATGCCTTACATATTCTTTTAATCTATATGTATCCCCTTCTACCATCTCAAACCTCAAACACAAAATTTCATCTCAAAATTCATACTCAGCAAAATATTAATCTTAAAACCTCCAACCTCAAACTCGTTTCCCTTGACACAAAGTATTAATATTTAATGAGTGTGTGACGGTGTAGACATTTCTCGTGGCGTCGAGGATGAATATTTTGGAGTTCCCACACCGGCGGAGGCGAGGTGGGTTTTCGAGAAATGATTTTTATGTGTTGCTAGAAAACTCTAACGAGTATGTTGAAGGAAATACATAAAAATCCTTGCTTGAGAACTCTCTTCGCCTCTACCAGTGTTTGAACCTCTAAATTATTCATTGTCTACGATATGGGAAACGTCTACTACTTCACACTCTCCTAAAATATCCATCTATGTTTTATTGAAGAATTACTGATTCAGCTTTTTTTTATTTAAAAAATTGATCCAAAATTTCTTTAAAAATACATATTTTTTATTATCCAGCACTCACCGAATGGCACTTGTCTGCAGCGTGTATGTCCCATCACACACACGCTGCAAGTCCCATCACACTCTCTGCTTTATCTGCAGCATGTATGTTCCATCACAAGTCAATAGGTGCATTGTCTTGTCTTATCACTAGCTCCTTTAAGTGAAGCGTGTATGTGACATCAGGTTGTACTCGTTGCAGCGTGTATGTCACATCAACAGTAGCATTTGCTAACCATACTCACTAACTACAAATCTTCCAAAAAAAACTCGTATTCATTAGAATATTGTCCATTCTCTTATCCCATTCTCTATATGTTTCATATTCGCTAAACAAATATTACACTCGCTTGTTGTACTCGCTATAATTACTGGGTCCCACATGTTTCAAATATTGTCAGATTTTGTTCGTATTCGCCAAAAGCACACACTAATATGGGATATATTCGCTAAAGTTAAAGTCAAAGGCTAGTTTGGTAAACCACGTGGTCAAAGGCCATTTTGTTAATTTGCCGTTAAAAAAAAGCCATTTTGTTAATTTGTTTTGGGTCCAAGGCCTCTGTAGCAATTTTTCCAAATTTAAAGAAAAAGTACATCAATCAATTCAAAAGATATTATACAGGGAAAAGTTATTGTATAAAGAGGATTTTCCATACGAAGCGTGTGAAGGTAAAATTGTTCGCGTATATTTGATAATCACACAAGATCGTCACTATTTTACTACCAAATTTGTTGTGACAAAAAATATGTTTTTAGTCAAAACTTTTGTCATGATTTTTATGGTCACAACCATTGGTGGAAAATGTTACTTGTGGTGGCAAATAAGTGTCACCAACATTTTTGCCACCGTGTTTTTATAGCAAAATGGCGTCTAAATGGAAACTATCACCATTTTGCCACCAAATATGTTGTGGCAAAAAAGTAGTGATATTTCATAATCACGCAAGTTATATTGCATAGTCACGCAAACTTTATTTTATAAGCACGCAAGCTACATTGATAATCACACAAGATATATTTAAATAATCACGTAATATTTGCCACGATTTTTAGGTGTCAATAGGGCATCGTATTTTTGTTTTTTATAGCAAAATGGTGTTAAAAAGACAATTGTTACCATTTGCCACCAAATATCTTGTGGCAAAAGAACGCCTTTTGTAGTCAATATTTGCCACGGTTTTTGTAGTCGCAAGGCAAAAGTTATTTGTGGTGGCAATAGATGTCACCAGCGTTTTTGCCACCGTGTTTTTGTAGCAAAATGGTGTCAAAAAACAATTGTCACCATTTTGTCATCAAATATGTTGTGAAAAAACCTTAGTGATATTTCATAATCATGCAAGCTATACAGAAATTTTATTTCATAGTCACACAAGGTTACGAGGACACATATACGAGTTCTAAATTTATTTTTTTTAAGTATAGCAATAGTAGAGAGAAGTTCACGTAAGAAGTTCATGCAAAATAAGAAGGATAAGAAGGAGGGCAAATCTGGAAACATGCATATTTTTCACTTTCCCCCTAATTATTAAAACGTTTATAACTTTTACATACGATATTATTTTTTTATAAAAATTTCACCATAAAAACAAGCGTTTTTTATCTTTAAAACCCATACAATATTGCTATATATATATAAAAAAAAATTGTGAATGAGCTGAACATATAACACAACGACCTGAACATATGACACAATAACACAACGACTTGAACATATGACACAATGACACAATGACCTGAACATTGTTCAGATCATTGTGTCATATGTTCAGGTCATTGTGTCATTGTGTTATATGTTCAGGTCAATTGTGTCATATGTTCAGGTCGTTGTGTCATATGTTCACGTCATTGACATAATTTTTTTATTTTATTTTTTATATACCAATATGGGATGGGTTTTAAAGATAAAAAAACGCTTGTTTTTATGGTGTAATTTTTATTAAAAAAAAATATCGTATGAAAAAATTATGAAGGTTTTAATAATTGGGGGAAAGAGAAAAAGGGGCAATTTGACCAAATTGCCCCTCCGTGTACCTGACCATTTATTTTTGAGTTTTAATTAAGGGATTAAATCTGGGCCATTGATCATCAGATCTAACGGATGACAATGCTTCTTATCCTTCTTATTTTCATCTAACTTTTCATTATAACCTCACTCAGCAATACTATACCTGAATTAAAAAGAATTAAACGCTCGATTTTATGGTGTAGTTTTTTTGAATTGATGTCATATAAAAAAGTTATAGACGTTCAAAAAAGTTAGGGGAACTTAAAAATGTAAACAATGCTAGGTTATATCCATTTTACCTTCCAAATTTTTCTCACGCTTAATTTTTTTGTACACATCTGAATTATATCTAAACAAGATCTGAACCATTGATTTATCAAATTAATGGTCAATATTCCTTCTTACACTTCGCACGATTTTAACACTTTGTATTTGATCTTTCACCTATTAAACCTACCTATATTCGTGAGCCATAGATATGACAACACCTTAATCTTCTCCGCCACCTTTTCACACTCATCTCTCCTATTATTGAACGTGCGGTTATTTCTTGTCTATCAAATGAACCACAAGGAAGTGATGAGAATTCCATGAACAAGATTGCGATACCTATTTGATAAGGGCCAATCCTCGTGAGCTTTTAAAACATCCGAGACCAAGAACAATAGCATCGTAGGATCTTTGCACCACCTAAGGACTTGATTCCACACGCACGAGCATATGATCAGTTTAGATTCATCTAGCCTTTGACACCCAGTGCACATCGTATCCATCGAAACACCCCCTTTGACCAAAGCCACTATGAAGGGAATCTTATCCATACCCGCACGCCACATGAACGAATTCACCTTCAATGGAATCCATCTAAGCCAAAGAATATTCAAAAAAGAGGGCTGAAATAAAGCTCTTTGAGCAGCTTTTCTTTACGGCCCCGACTTCATAAACCACAAAACAACCTTTGCAACATTCCATATTTTATAGTCTAGGAATGTATATTTGAGACCTCTTAGACCTAACCAATTATCAACCTAGAAACGGGCCTTCGCCCCATTACCAAGTCTACACCTTAAGCCCATACTCTGGTCAAAGCCTAACGTATTCAACTCCCCAAAGACCTTTGATATATTCCTCCATAGCCCCAATTTAACAGGGATCTCCACGACTTTTCTAGTTGAAATAATGAAGGGACCTACTATTCAAACACCCCCTTTCAAAATACACACTTTAAACCGGGGCTGTTTGAATAAAGCAAATACGTCAGATCAGTACAGTTTCCGGAAAACAAGGTTTGACCAAAAAGTAAACCGCGGCGATTTGATCAAACCGGGGCTGTTTACCTTTGTCTTTATTCAAACGGAGGCAGTTTAGGGTGTTAAATTGGAATTTTGGGGTGTCTGAGTAGAATGGGCGATAATGAATAGTGATATAGCACCCACAATCCTCACCCATAAACGATCTCTTTAAGTCTTAAAACGGAACACCCACTTGGCCAAAAGAGGGACGCTAGACACTCTTATACAACCGGTCCCTAATCCCCCATCTTCTTTGTCGGCCATTATATTATTCCAAGAAACCCAATATTTTTTTTCTTCTTATTACCTATCGGCTATCTCCTCCCAAACAAACTTTCTTCTAGTAGCCTCTAAAGAGTGAATCACTTAAGAAGGGCTTTAAACAACGAGACATAATAAGTAGGAATAGCTCCAAGAACCAATTTAGGGAGCTTAACTCTTCCACCAAAAGAAAAGTGTTCCACCTTCTATTTAAAAAGTCTTTTCTCAACTTTCTCAATCAACGGTTTCCAACTCGCCACCCGATTCATGTTATATGCCCAATTGGAACTCCAAGATACGTCACCGGGAAATAGCCCACTTTACAATGTAAAGATGAGGCAATTTCATCAAGACAATTCTGGTTCACAACCACCCCAAAGATCGAACTTTTCAAAAAGTTAATAGTCAAACCAGAATCAGGAGAAAAACATCTCAAAATGCGAGTCATATTAGCGAAGTTTGACAATGAAGCTTCTCCCACAAAAAGAGCATCATCCGCGAAAAAAAAAGATGGGATAAACAAGGCCCACCTTTAGGTATGTTCAATCCATGAAACAATATTACCGAAGTTTGATGGTATGGGAACGATAATAGTTTGTAACTACATTTTACTACCCGGGCGTTTCCACGGAGATAACACGAGTACACAAAACAATGACATTACTATAACACAACGTAAAAACAAAAATAAAAAAGACTACGCAATATCTTTATATAAGGATAAGAAAAGAAAAAAAATAGTTGTATCACGTGACGTCACCATAGACTACCACGTGACAACACTTGGTAACGCCACATAATCAAATAAGGTTGTACTACCTACAAAAAAGTTAGTATTCTTAAGCAACTTAACTTTGTTACAGTAAGGTAATGTTTTAAAATTAATTGTTTAATTTGATGTTTAGTGATGCCCTAAATGAATTTTAACAAATAATGCACACGAAAACATATATAGCCGATCGTCATTAATTGGTACTCGTGTAGTTCATGTCAATCTCCTATTTATATCCCAAACAACAAAAGTGATTATGTTTAATTGTCAATATATTAGGAAAGAAAACTTATTAGGTTTCTTCATAAATTCCATTAGCTCTTCCTTATAACTATTGACTTCTTTTAAGTTAGCACGTTGTGTTGTTATCAATCTCGTGTTCTTTAATTATTTTTGTGTACAAACATATTATTTTTTGTGCTATTATTAAGTTTTGTTTTACTACAATAACTTTCCCAGTAAAATCTCATTCAGAAATATCGTTTATGACGTGACAATTTGCGTCAGCCAGGTATATCCTTGTTATTAGCACTGAAATAGTTTTATATTTTATTGATTCATGTTCTTGATAAATGAAATAAAACTTTTAGATGAAGATGATGAATAATGAAAAGATAAAAATGGTAATCTTCAGTTATTTAGGAAGAAAGTTCGTAATCAATTTTGAAATTGAATTCCTTAAGTTTTTTAACATCTAAAAAATGCAACCCGCTAAGAGCAGACAGAGCTGGGAAATCCATGCACATTGGCTATACTTATTCCAGGATAAAACCCCACCTGCGCGAGTGCAGTTTACAAAAGAGGAAAAACTTGTGAGCTCTGAGAATCGAACTCGTAACCTTAAGGTCACGAGCCTTCCCATCATCACCAGGTACCACTAAGACAATTTGCTATAACATACCAATACTACCATTTTCTTATTAGTAAAACATTGCATTATTTACTAAAATGTTACCGCGTCTATCATAGCCCTTGATCTTAGTACATGGATGGACACGATTACTTCTCACGCTTTTTTTAAAAATATCACTTTTTACAAAATCTCTACCCGTTGGTTATATATCATAAACGACTATACATGTTAGTTATTTATAAAACCACAAACCGAACAAATTGTTCTTGAACGACTCATCACATCTATACTAGTAAGATTTGAACCCATATAATTAATTTTGGTTGGAAATCCATCACTTCACACCAAGTCGTCCCTTTAAGACACAATCCCAATAAATTACGAGTAACTGATACCCATAAGTAATCGAATATAAGACATGATCTTAAAATCAGGTATACAAGTATAATTAATTCCACTCGTAATTCAAACCGCTTATATTTTGCTATATTTTTTTTTTACAACCAATAAACCAATAAATTTCACTCTCTAGGATTTGAACCTGTACTATTTAACGAGGACAAACACCGATACCATTTGGCTATATGCCATTTCATTACATTTTGATACATTTTTTTGGACGACAAATTAGGTCGAGATCCTATCTCGATGCGGGTATCATATTATTGTATCTTTTCATTTATCTGGACTCGAACTATCACATGACCCTCAAGAGGAAACCTAAGTAACCAGATAAAACCTCGCGACCTTCCGTATACCATTCGACGATATTACCAATGTTTATATTTTGATAGATATTCTCACATGTTAGGGCATGTGGTATGGTTGGTGTTGAAAGTGGTGTTGAAAGTGCCATGTAGGCGCTTACATGGACAACACCATTTTTCACACCAAGTGTGGTATACTTGGTGTTGAAAAGTGGTGTTGAAACATATATATATATTTTTTTAAATTAACAAAATAAATAAAGACTAAATTAAACATTGTTATTAAATAGAAATTAAAACATTACAACTTCTTGAAACTTAAAAAAAAACGATCAAACAAACCAAAATACGAAATTACACCAACTAAAATCATTGAGAACGCTCGTAGATGAAATCGATCAAATCCGACTTCAGTTGCTCGTGGATATTCCGGTCCCTTATTTCTTGACGATTCGCTCGCTTTTAATCCTCGGAAATTTCTGGATATACCGTATCCAACTCCGCCTCGTTCAATTGGCAAATCGCTCTGCTCTCGTCCTCGAGGATCATATTATGTAAAATTAGACAAGTCCGCATAACGTTTGCAATCTTGTCTTGGTGCCAAATCCGTGCTGGATTCGCAATGATGTGCCACTTACCTTTTAACCTTGAAAATGTTCGCTCGATATCCTTTCGAGCGGCGGTCTGAGTCTCGGTGAAAGCTTTACGTCTCTCACCAATCGGAGTTGTGAAAGCTTTCACAATAGTTGAGTAGTCAGGATAAATTCCATCGGCCAAATAATAACCACGTTTGTAAGTAACACCGCCGAGTTCAAAAGACGAGTTGGGCTCACGTCCCTCTATGATGTCATCCCAAATGGGTGATCGATCCATGACGTTGATGTCGTTATTGGATCCCGCGACACCAAAAAAATTGATGCCATATCCACATGTCATAAGATGCCACAACTTCGAGCATTATCGTAGGATGGCTGTGGTCACCACGCATGAATTGTCCCCTCCAAGCATTCGGACAATTTTTCCACTCCCAATGCGTACAGTGGATGCTACCGAGCATTCCAGGGAAACCCCACTTGTTTTCATGAAACTCGTAAAGCTTTTGGATGTCACTTGCGGTGGGTCGTCGTAGATATTTTTTGTGATACAACCTATATATACCTATTAAAAGTAGAAAAAATAATGATTGAAATCATTAAAACAAAAAAAATTGAAATTATAAATAAAAATATAATATTCAAGTAATTTATAAAAAAATGTTAAATACCTTTAGAAACTTTTGCAAACACGACCTTAGGGTCCAATCAGACATCCTCAAATATTCGTCGAAGCCATCCCCCGTAGTACCGTACGCCATCATTCGAAGTGCCGCCGTGCATTTCTGCAACGGAGTAAAACCAATCCCCCCTCTTGCGTCACTCCTTTGTGGAAAC
The DNA here is from genome assembly GCA_039602395.1 of Deinandra increscens subsp. villosa. Taxonomy (NCBI): domain Eukaryota; kingdom Viridiplantae; phylum Streptophyta; class Magnoliopsida; order Asterales; family Asteraceae; genus Deinandra; species Deinandra increscens. The sequence continues at coordinate 105,158,916 of JBCNJP010000010.1, read as the reverse complement.
CACGGCTCCTCACGTTCTAAATCATTCACTATTTTTAAAAAAAGCGAACGATTCATTCGAAAACGTTGATGGAACAAATTGGGCGGATACACACAACTGTCGTTGAAGTAATCTCCCAACAACATTTCTTGGCCCGCTTGACGGTCTCTGTTGAGTTGGGCTCTTCGAGTTAGTACGCGATTTGCTCGAGTGTTGAGAGTTGTTTAATAGTGATGAACCATCATTTGAAAAAACATTTCCGAAGCCCGATCGGATGATTCATCGGATGAGTAGTCGATAACGTGAGTAGAGGAGTTAGACGAGGGAGAAGAAAACGACATTTCTTTGTGGGTTTTTTTTTTTTAAAAAATGAAGAATTTGAAGTAGAGGGGTTAAATATTTGGTGAAAATTGTTAAAAGGTTTGGTTTAAATAGGTTGAATTTTAAATTTATTTTATTTTTTTTTAAATGCTTCAAACGGTCACAAATATGACCGTTGCAACGGTCACAATCCTCAAATTCACGCCGTGGAAGAATCCACGCAGGGCTTCAATGCGGGCCTTCAACACCAAGAGGGGCGGTGTTTCACGCGTGAAAAAGACGTGAAAGACTTCAACGCCACCTCTCCACACACCATACCGCATGGCCTTATTTTAAAACACCACATGGATCGTTATTCACAAATTGATTGTCCCACCCGATTACGCATGCAAACGCTAACCGTACAACTAAAAGTTCAGAAATCAGAATCGTACCCCCTTTATAAACCCCCTATCGTCCCCACGATCATCCATTAACACACACTTCACACAAAACACACACTAGCCATGGCTACTTCCATTAACAGACCTCCAACTATCTCCATCACATCCTTGCTTCTCTCTATTTTGCTCCTCGCAGCTCGTGGTTCGTGTGAATCTGTTCCCGGATTCTACATATTCGGAGACTCATTAGTGGACGTCGGAAACAACAATCACTTGATTGTGACGCTTGCCAGAGCTAATATGCGCCACAACGGCGTCGATTTCCCTACCGGAAAAGCCACCGGCCGGTTCAGTAACGGAAAAAATGCAGCGGACTTTCTAGGTACGTTTCGTTCTTCCGATACTGTAGCTGATTTAACGCGCCGTGCAGTTATTCATGAAACTTCAGGTTCCGATTTACGATTCACGGATCTAGGTTAGGCATTAGAGTTTCAACTTCTGTTTGAAGATCCGAATTGCGTATTTGCGATTAACGAATCTAGGTTACGCATTAGAGTTTCAATTTCTGTTCGAGCTTCTGAATTCTAATTAACGAATTTAGGTTAACTATTAGAGTTTCAATTTTTGTTCGAGCTTCTGAATTCCGATTAACGAATTTAGGTGAAGTATTGGAGTTTGATGTTCTGAATAGCAAATTAACGAATTTAGATCGAGTATTAGAGTTTAAATTTGTGTTTGGAGCTGAAATTTGATGTTCTGTTCGAGCTTCTGAATTCCGATTGACGAATTTAGGTGAAGTATTGGAGTTTGGTGTTCTGAATAGCAAATTAACGAATTTAGATTGAGTGTTAGAGCTTGAATTTGTGTTTGGAGCTGAAATTTGATGTTCTGTTCGAGCTTTTGAATGTCGATTGACGAATTTAGGTGAAGTATTGGAGTTTGGTGTTCTGAATATCAAATTAACGAATTTAGATCGAGTATTAGAGTTTAAATTTGTGTTTGGAGCTGAAATTTGATGTGTGATTTGACAGCGGAAAAAGTCGGATTACCGTCGCCACCACCGTATATGTCTCTGGTGCCGAAATCCAAACAGTCGAGAGACCTCAATGCTCCGGTTACCGGAGTCAATTTTGCATCTGGGGGTGCCGGAATCTTAAACGGAACGGATGAACTTTTTGTAAGAATTCACAGATCTCAAAATCTACTCTAATTTGTTAGCATGTGTGTTGATGTCTGATTAACAGTTTAAAACCGATCAGACTACCAAGTTTGACGGTTTTACGGTTCGATTTGGTTTAAAACTTGGAAACTAGGGTGTAAACCGAGCTGACCATGTTTTCTTGTTTTTTTTGTTTCTTGGGTTTTAGAGGTTTACCATAAGGGAAAAAGATAAAAATGATATGTTTGAAAATTCTTAGGACCAAAATAGTTTCTTGACTTTTTTTTCTCTTTCAAAATAGCGGTCTACCGAGCCAACCACAGTTTATTACATCATCACATACGGTCTTGACGACTGTAGTTACGATCTTGACGTCCTGGTCTTGACGACTGTAGGTCCGTTTCCCAAAAAGGTTCGCTGGAACTTTCTCCGGTCCTTCCCTCCGGTGGCTCCTCTTCCTCCTCCTCAGAACTCTCCGAATTGCTTGAATTCGTCTACGCCGATATATTCAGCTGCGAAGACGAAAACCCTCCCACATGGCATTGCCACTGCCGACGTCACAACTGAGATGGGGTCCACGTTGTTCGGATGGAATAATACTATTATTCGGCATTGGTGACATGACTTGTGGCGGTTTGAAAACTGTCAGTGGAGGCAGAAGAGATAACGGTGGTTGGTGGTGGTGGTGGCTGCCGCAGGGGGCTTCCTTCCAAAGCTTGTATTTGATCAAAAAATCTGTAGGTTTGGTTTTTCCATCGGCTTTTGAAGTCCGGCCCTCTTTCGTTCGTTAATGATAATTATAAACGTTCTTGAATTTCTCTCTGCGTATCTTTGCACTTCAATGATATCCAAGCTTTGCTAATTTTCGGATAATCAATTTCTCTTTGCATTTCTTTGCATTCCGTTCGTCCATTTCGTTGTTTGTTGGACGTCGGAGAAGATGACTAGAGAAGGGTTCTAACGAACCTTTTTGGGAAACGGACCTATGGTTTTCAAGACTGACCATAACTACGGTCGTCAAGAACGGGACGTCAAGACCGTAACTACGGTCGTCAAGACCATACGTGGTGACGTGACAAACTGTGGTTCGCTCGGTGGACCAACGGTTGTCAAGACCGTAGTTGTCAGTTGAGTGACTATTTTGAGGAAAAAAAAATCAAGAGCCTATTTTGGTATAAAAAATGATCAACATGACCATTCTTGTCTTTTTCCCGTATCAAAATTATGAATACCGTCTGTAGCTATGAGAAAGTACAAGAATCATCTAACATTTTGAAAACTTTGGCCCGAACCTTCGTCACTTTGGATGGATGATAGTTTTCTCACTTAGATAAGGAGTAAATTTACTAAAATGCCTCTTATATTCATGTTTGGTTCAATTTGTTTATACCCTCTAATTGAACAAGTCGTGTTAGGTTATATTTTAGTATGTTAATTAAACATTCGGTCCACCAACTTGTATAAAATGATAACAAATGTCAAAATCGAATGGTCTAAAACTAAGCAAATTGGCTGGTTTGAGATCAAAATGTTATTTTTTTCGCTTGATGATTTTATGGTTAAGTCCGGGTATAAAATTTAAAACCGATTGTTTAACCTTTTTACTTGCGTGTGTATATTTATATATATGCATTTTAAAATTTGTACTTTATATATACATGTTTATTGAAGTATGAATCATCAAATATCAATTTTAAAAATTTTAATACAAAAATAATTCGTTTAGAACGTTAACCTAATTTACTTTTAATAATTAAATTTACCAAAATCTAATTATTATAGGATTTGAACTCTTAACACACTGATAATAAGAGTACACTATTTACACGAGGAGTTGAGGATGACCCTTTAACAATATAAAAATGATTTTGAAAAGAAAAACAAGAAGCGTCTGCTCAATTAGTGTCAAAACCAAATCGTGTTGCAATGGGGATAACACGGGTACGCAAAACAGTTACATTGCTATAACGCTGCATAAAAAATAGAAATAAATAAAGACCACGCAACAACCCAAACACTTAAAGTATAAAGCCTAAGACCGAAGGCGAACCTAGTTCAAGTCCAGGGGTGGCACGTGCCATCCCTTAAACCCGTACGCAAAGTGAATTTATTTTTTTGGATTTTTTGGTTTTTATTTACGTGTGATATCCATTAAGAAATTTTTTAGTTTGTCACTACCTACGGCGTAAAAGTTATGATACATGACTATATTCATTATACAACCAATTCTTGTGCTAAATTCGTTTAAGGTTGGAAATAAAAATAAAAAAAATAAAACGATGTTGACGTACCTATTACACCACAAACTCAACACCAACTTCTTTGCTAAACTCAGAGGAATATACATATTAGAAGACTAAATCATACGTTAAATTTGTTACATTTGAATAAGAAACAAAAACTTTTTTTTAAAAAAAATATTCATGTCACGTGACATCCACCACGACAGCCATGTGACCAAACTCTATTGGCTATCCATATCACTGTTTATAAAGATAAACAGTTCGCTTTTGTTTAATATAGAATTATTACAGAATATAATCCCACAATCGAGGGTCTCTCTGGAATCAGCATCTCTGTCCCTTTTTGAGATAGATGGAAAGTTTGTTATATCCAACCTCCCCAGACCCTACCAGCTGATTGGCGAGATTTTACTGGGTTCGGTTTTTGGTTGTTGTATTGATAAAACTTAAAACAATTTTTGCTATAAAGATTTTGGGTAATCATTTCTAACTTGTTTTATAATCATGTAACATTTTATTTAATGGGTTTAAAGTTTAAACCAGTTATATATGTTATATGTATAGGATCACCTATTTAAGCTGTTAATCAAACAAACTGACCCGTCAATCCGTTTGAAATTAAACAACTTGTTTTTTACTCGTTTAACTTTTTTACACATTGATTACAACCCTTCAAATGGTTTAACTCGTTTTGACTTTTGATGTTTCTATACGAGTCAATATATGAACCACTCTAAAAAACCAAAACCCCAACTACTCCAATCGATCAAGTTCCACCTCTCTCCGGTCAATGAAACCACCAAACCCCTCAGTAATCCATATAACAGTAACCAACAAATTTACTTGACTCCGTAAAAAATGCCAAAATCTCCTAATAAAACCATTTTTGTAATAAAAAGAAAAAATATGCGGTGAAGGTGGATCGAACACCTGACCTTCAGATCTTCAGTCTGACGCTCTCCCAACTGAGCTATCCCCGCTTTTGTTTATAGAAGTTACTGTTAATTTATTTATATATAATGCAGAGAGAATCATATCCATTGACAAGGCAGGTGGGCTACTTTTCTCTAGTCCATGACCAACTAGTTCAGCAGTTGGGCTCAGATAAAGCCCAAGCCCACTTATCCAAGTCCTTATTTTTAGTTGTCATCGGAAGCAATGATCTATTTGACTACTTCAACAAAATGTCAAAAGTCTCTAAGCAATACACACCAGAACAATATGTTGATCTCATGCTCTCAACCCTCAAAGGACTTTCCAAGGTAACTAACTTCCTAAATCATCCTAACTTCTAACCGACTCGTAAAAGTATTGCATTATCGGTTTTTGGAACCACTGTTAGTTTACGATAAGTTGGTTTGGTTTGTTAACAGAGACTGTATGAGTTGGGAGCGCGTAAATTTACGGTAAATGGAGTTGGATTGATAGGTTGTTGTCCGATTTTTAGAAAGAAGAGCACCTCTAGTGATTGCGACGCCGAAGCAAATCTTTTGGCAATGAAGTACAATGATGGTCTAAAAACTTTGCTAGAGGAATTGAAGAACGAATCATCGGATATTCGCTATTCATACTTTGATACATACAATGCTGTAGATAACATTATCCAACATCCTGAAACTTACGGTACCAAATGCATGTTTTTGTAGTAGTGATCATGCACTTCTAAGATACGAATTACAAACAACTTATCGTATTTATTTTGATTTATAGGAATCACGGAGATAAGAGAAGCTTGTTGCGGACGTGGAACCCTAAAAGCCGAGGCCCTTTGCACCCCGCTTTCAACCTATTGCTCGAACCGGAAAAACTATCTCTTTTGGGATCTTTTCCATCCTACCGAATACACGTCTAGTATCATTGCCGACTTGATCTACAACGGATCACAACAAGTTACGACCCCAATGAATTTAGAACAACTTATTAATCTTTAAGACATAAACTCGAAGAGAGTCAATGTTTATACATTCATTGTGTGATTCGTCATACAGTAGATCAAGTTATAATCATAAGTATAAGAACATGGATCAATATAGATGTTTTCTGATTTGTTGTGTTATAGTGTTTGTTGATCCACTATATCTATATAGCATATAAGCATCAAATAAAATTGTAGAATGATCATTAATTAAGGAAATAAAATTATGCATTAATTTGTTGTGTTTTGAAGTACAAAGTAGCATAGTATATGAAGTTTGTATGATCATATGAATTACATTTGCGCTCCTTAATTTTCTTTTTCCATTTTTGGTTATTTTCTAAGTGCATTTATTTATAGTTTTATACTAACACCAACACGTTCAAACTAACAAAAATCATTTTATTACAACATAAAACTGCCTTTTATTTATGGTTTCTTGAAACGACAACAAACCCACGACCATGCATGCATGCCATGAACATACATTTTACTTATACTAATGCATGCACTCTCAAGGAAGCCCACCTGCACCGAAACCACCACCAAAACCTCTACCAAACCCACCACCAAGTCCACCTCCACCACCACCGCCGCCACCACCTTGAGGACCGCCAAACCCTCCACCACCACCTCCTCCTCTTCCAATCCCAAACCCACCACCACCTCCTCTACCAAACCCTCCTCCGCCATCACCTCCCTGTCCATAACCACTACCTGATCCACCATCACCTCCTCTACCATCACCTCCCCATCCAGGACCACCACTTGATCCACCATCACTACCTCCTCTGCCATCACCTCCCAATCCTGAACTACCACCTGACCCGCCGCCACCACCACCTCCTCCTCCTCCGCCATCACCTCCCAATCCAGAACCGCCACTTGATACACCATCACCTCCTCTACCAGACCCTCCTCCCCCATCACCTCCTAATCCAGAACCACCACCTACTCTTCCAAACCCTCCTTCACCATCACCTCCCAATCCACCACCACCTACCAATCCACTATCTGCACCACCGCCTAATCCACCACCTTTACCATCACCTCCCAATCCACCACCACCTACTAATCCACTATCAGCACCACCGCCTAATCCACCACCTTCGGCTCCAATCTCATCACCATAGAAACTCTTCTCATCTTGGAAAGACTGTTCGGAGTTTGTGGAGTTCAGTTTGCTAGAAGTGATAGTAGAAACAAGAACACCAAAAAGAACAAGAAGAAAGAATTTAGTAGAAAAAGTCATATTGATCAATATGGAGATGAAGACAAGATGAATGCTTGATGCTGCATTTATATAGGGCTAAATTGTTGTAGAGTTTAGACATGCATGCAACACAACACACACTTGTACAGTACCATAATTACACAATTACTAAAATTTGAAAATAGGGTTTAAATATCAATAAATGCAAAGTTATCAAATGTTTCGGAAAATAAAAATTAAATGTGGATTTTTTTTGAACGGCAATTTGGCTCAGCGGTGTATCAGGACTGTTTACCCTGGACCTACCAACTCAGGATCAAGCAAGTTCAATCCTTCATTGTCCACCGATATTTCACAAAGTGGTGTGAATGAGACTAGTCTATGGGTCTCTTCAACCACAAGCTTAGAATTTAACCACTACATCAACTTTGTTTGATAAATGTGAATGTAGCTTGCTATTGCATTCACACAACGTCTCTCTAATAAAAATTATAGAATCCACTAGTATATATAATAAGATTCCACATTTCCACCCGAATATATAAGCCATACTTATACACATGTATATACATATTGTTTTGATTCAAAATTTTAACTAAAATATATGTTATTGAACCTAATGGATTGTTACGAATCAAAATTATTGTAAGGTTTGCATGAATGGTTATGGCACAATTAAGCAACTAAAGCAATTGCATGCTTTAGGACCCCAAATTTTAAGGGTCACTCACTACACATGAACACTATATATTTTGATGCTCTATGAAAGTACATTTATAAACATTCATATGTTTAGAAAGCTAAAACAAAAAGGTCTCGTTTTCAAAGTTCGCTTTAGGTCTCAAAATATATTATGACTCGAAGGTATGAATGTGCACTCCTACCCACCAAATTAGTATTTTTTTGTAATGAGTTCTTCTCTTTGAAGTGTATCGGTGGCTAATGGCTAGTCTTCCCCCCTCTAGTTCATCGAATACGTTCGGCTATAAACTATATTAATTCTTATACTTCAAAAGTGGATCTCATATCCCACTTTCAAGGAATCAAAACATCATCCTGGCCATTCATAATGATGAAACACAAAATTTCATCGTAGTAAGGTGAGATTTGATGCTACGGGTGATTAGAACAACAATGGAGAACAAGTAGGGTAAACGAGTAGGATCAGATGTCTATTTTATCGACTAAATTCGAGGTTACAATTTCAAGAATAGTGTTATAGTAAACAGAGCACACAAGCACCCTTAAGTGTGTGTAAAATTGGGAATCCTTTCTTATGAGCCCATGAAGAACTATTTATAGAGTATCTAGGCGTATGTGTTCATTAAAACACTTCTGCCTTGCTACCTTGGAGCTGCACCTGCGATGCTTCTATATGTACCCTGATCACCATTGCTTGCTAATAACTTCCCTAAGTCTCTATTAGCTAATTCAACTGGTGTACTTCCGACTCCAAATGCTTCTAGATTTGACCTATCCTCATCACATTCAGTCAAATAACATCACCAAACTTCTATCCCAGACCAAATGTGGCATCTCAACAATTAAATTAAATTAGAATGCTTGTTGAAGGACATATATAGAAGATGCATATATATTTTCTTATCTTTCATGACCAGTAAAAAGCACACCTAGAATCAAAATTGATTTAGAACCCTCTTCAATTGCATGACCACCACCACCTAAGTTGAATTTGTTGGGTTTTTTACAAATTATTCGTATATAAAGAGAGAAGTTTGGTATGGTCTTTCAGGTTTAGGATAAAATACATCCCACTTTTTTCCTACATCCTTTACGAATTAATCTGGGCCATCCATTGATTGATCTGAACGGACGCTCCATGAGTGTTTTCGATCTGATCGGACGCTCCAGGAGTGTGATCTGATCGGCATACATAATCCACACGTTGATTGATCTGATCGGACGCTCCAGAAGCGTCCGCACTGAATGTAATCTTTTTATAGAATGTAGCGTAACTTAACTTTGGTCTTTCATGCATTATACACAAACCTTCTTTTACATATGTGGTATGGTACAAAAATTATAATGACGATTGTACACATTTTAGAAGCTTAGACTTTATTAGTTTTTATTTTATATATGTGGTACGGTACAAATTTGTAATGACTAATATTGTACATGTTTTAAAAACGTACGTAGACTTTATCAGTTTTCTTTTGGTTTTTATATTATTCAAGTTTTTAAGAATAATGTCTACACCATTTATGGTTTGTCACGTATCATAATTAAAAATTTTAAGCTGTTTTATAATTCTTTTTAATACCTTTTAAAGTGTTTTTTAAGTTTGATTTTAGTTTCACATTTTTGTCTATATAGCTAATTTTGTGTAGTGTTTGTTATATTTTACTATTGTGACATGTATTTATATCAGGTCATATATAGTATTAAATATTAGGTCTTAGATTCGATATTTAGAGCATTTGACTTCTAATTTTAACCTTGTTGCGTAGTCATTTTGTATTTTCATTTTCTTTATGTTACATTTTAGCAATGCAATTGTTTTGTGTACTCGTGTTATTCACGTGTCAACGGCTCAACGCACAACTAGTAAAATCTAGTTTAATAAAGAGTATGGTGCATTTTTCCACAAACAAAACTTACTAAATTGTGTTACCCTCTATCCATTCTTAGCTAAACATTTTTTATAATTGAAAATCACACTCTTTTGATTGCCAAGAGAAGGGCCAAAGTTTATGCTGTTAAATTGGATAAGGGTCCCAGTTCTGGTCATCTACATGCTTCCTATCAAAGAATCAAACTCAAACTATGAGTCTTTTTTTATGGCAAAAAAGGTTAGGTTATGTAACTCCAAAAACAGTTCTGGTCATCTACATGCTTCCTATATCAAAAGAATCAAACTCAAACATGTTAGGTCATGTAACTCCAAAACCAAAGTGGTTTCGAGACAATGAATATAGAGTTTCTAACTCCAAAACCAAAGTGGTTAGACAACCATACATGTTCAAGACTGTCAGAGATTGGTAAAATGATCGATGCCTCCTTTCATTACAAACAGGATTCGACTCGAATAATTCGACAGTCGAATTCGAATAAGTAATTCGATTCGAATTTTGAGTTATTCGAGCCTGTTATTCAGTGTATTTTTATTAAATGTTGAGTATCGGGTTCGAACCCGGGTCAGTTTGTGTTTAGCTGTGGAAGTTAGTCTATTAGTTTAGGCGGGATAATTAGTTTTGGTTAGTTGATGTATATAGTTTGTTTTCGGTTGTACACAATCAGTTGAATGAAAAATCTCGATTACACTTTCTCTCTCAAATTTGTTTCATGTCGTTCAATAGAGCCTGATTCGAATAATGAACACCCCTAAATTGTTTGAGGTTATGACTATTCTGAGCAATGATAGACATTATCGATCAGGGAAATAAAAAATTCTAATCAGTTAGTGTATTAAAGATGTTTTTGATAGTGTAATTTGTAGTATGATATATATTAAATTTTCATGCAACGACTAACTGATCCGAGAATAATTATGTTAATTATATTATCTATAAACATATATGCTATTTTTTTTTTGAAAGACAAATTTGGATCACTGACGGGGGCATTACCCACCCACCCGATCATCTCCAATCACCATCAGAGGAAACTTACCATAGGTAAAAAAAAACCATTGGCTCAGTTTGTAACTCCTATTTATTTATTTTTTGTTATAAGTAGGACTTGAACCCAAAACCTCCCTTTAAAATGACGGGGTCATTAACATATATGCTAATTAACCGAATGCTTTTGTTGATGATGTGGACTAAAGTTAAATAAAATAGATGAGTTTAGAGTCATTTATGTAGCCTCACAAACATACCATTGTAATCTCACACAGAGTGCTGATTACGAAGTAAGCTGAATTCAAGGTTGTCGTGCATGAAATTTTGTACCTAAACTCACTTATTTTATCATCTCGTAAATATAAAGATTTTTTTTATAGTCACCGTCAGAAAATGAGTTTAATAAAAGATTGCATTAGCTTCAGTTAGATTAACCTAATGCAAGATTAGGTTATATAATGCAAATTTTCTTTTTCAAATAATTGTACTCAGTACTCTAAGAAGTTGTATAATTACTTTACAAAAAATTGCTTAGATTTAATGAAACTTTTGTGAAAGAAAATGTTGCATTAAACCCATTTTATTGTATTAAGTAAATTGCGTAAAGAAAACAAATATAAATAAAGAAAACTGTGTAATACCATTAAATTTGGAATTCAAACGTTAAAATTTTAAGCGTATGACGCAAAAGTTATGGTATTGTTGGGCTAGAAGAAAACGGAACAAGGGGAATAAAAGAAAAAGGGCAGTTCACATTCAAGAGGGAGGTTCGATGACATAGAAATCGAGGCGCAGATTAACTTTTATTTGGCTCGCAGCTGTTGTGCGATCGAAAGAGAGGGTTTCTGTGACACCTCGTCCGAAAATCCAGGTCAAACCGCTTTACTTTGACTTTTAATTAAGTATTAATGTGAATTAACTGATTTGATTAACTGTTAAACTGTTAAATACTGAGTCTGGCTGATAACTGATGACGTAAACCAAATCTCGCGTTTGCACTAGAAGTGTATACTCGTAAAATGCATAGAGATTCCATGGGGTAATCGTGGAATTTCAATAATAAGAAAACTAAATATAAATTATATTTTTATATTTTACCGGAACTGGTGTTGTAGTTTGTATAACCGACACAACAAAATGATAAGCGATCGCATGTTTAAAACTATTCGGTTTTAAATAATCTGAACGGTCGAGTTTAAAACTGTCGCAAACTAACGAAACTGAAATCGTTTACGGCAGCGCGTGCGAAAAACTGAAAACTATAATTAATTTCTGAAAAACTGGTACAACCGACTCGAACAACTATTTTTTTACGTAATAAAAACATAACAAACTGTATCCGTTGTCAAGACTTGAGCCAAAACCTCAACCGGTAACCAAATTGTGCCCGACTCGGCCCAATAGGCCCAATGAACCGAAACAATGAAACCGAGCCCAAAACCTTAACCCGTTACGTAAACTCGATAAACCGAACGACCGAGGTGATCCGCGAACTCAACCGCAACACAACGGGCCCGGACCGAGACCCGACTCCCCGTTTTGGACCCGTACGGCCCAAACCGCCAAACTGGCCCAATACACTTTCTTTTAAGATTTTAGGCCCAATATCAAGCCCAAATCAAATGGGTTTAATTTGATTAACATTGGCCCATCACCTTTGTAATTTTTTATGAATTGTCACCACCTTTTATTTTTATAAAAGTTAGTCACCAACTTGTGTAATTTTAATACTTCTGTTATTTATAAAAGTTATGAATTATATCATTATAAATCTTTATATATTTTATAAACTTTTACAATGCCTACACTATTGTATAAAGACATGACAATTTTATATAAAAACTAATCACCTACACATCCAATTTTTATAAAACTTGAGTTAGGAGATTTTTGTAGTAAACAAGTCATGACCAAATTGGCCACACCACCTAGCCTAGCATAGACCATCATCACTTGTACCAAGAGGGTGACTTGCACACTCCTTCACCACACCACCTCCACCAACTTCACCTTACACACACAACTCCTCACTCTTTTCTCCCTCTCCTCCCCCTTTGTTTGGCCGGCACCCCCACAACATTTTTTTCGGTGAACAACCACCACCCTCCCTCATTTCTCTTCCTCTTTTTCGATCGGGCAAGCCACCACCGCCACCTCCTCCTTCTTCCTTTCCTCCTTTCGGTAGAGAACACAACCACCACCACCGCCACTGTTGCTGCCGATCGCTGCTGCCGCCGGCTACTGTTGCTTCCCGCCGCTGCTGTGGTGCCACAACCCGCCACCCACGCCACTTTTCCTCCTCTTCTCGGTTTTCACTCACAATCATTGTGAGTCTTCTTCAACCCCCATTTGTTCTAAGTTTTCTACATTTTATGACACCCAAATGATCACCCAAGTCTTAACAACCAATCCTCAAGTTATCATATTTTCTTTAAGATTAACTAACCAATTTCTTTTGTTTATATGATTTAAACATTCCTTGGTGTCCTTGAGACTTCAAACTGCCGAGAATGTGGAAGAAACACATCAAGACCTTCATAAAATGCTTGGATACACCTTTGATCTTTATTTGTATGTTTATGAGATTTTTGCAAGTTATGGACATCTTTAATGGGTTTTCATCTAAGAAATCACCTTCTATTTATCCTAACATAAAGGTATTAGTGGGTTTTATTAAAATCTAAGTAATGACTTAATAAGACTAACAAATATGATGTAAATGAATATTGGGTGTTAACTCACCATTTATAATTTGTTCATGTTATTATTATTATGTTCTAATCCATGTGTTAGTATGATAGTTATGGGCCAAATTGTGTTAGTAACTTATGGTTGAACTATTATGTGATATATAGAGTGTTAAACATGATTATGGACATAAATTACATACATTAAATAGAAACTCTAATTTTTAGCATAAATATAAATATTAAATGATCTTAAAATTTCACTAACTTGTGTTAAAATATTGTAATCGTCGACTTGTAATAATTTAATTAAATTATTCCGACAAGTTAGGATAATTATTTCTATAATAATTATGAACTATAGTTATATATATATATATATATAACTTGACGCGATTAAATAAACATTATATATATATATATATAATGTGACGCGATTAAATAAACATTCGATCGAACGACCAAAAATAATAATAAATGTTAACTCAACGTTCAAGACTTGATTGAACTGGTTTAGATGACACGTTTTCATATGATTCGATGCTTATATATATTTTACATGAATATATATATATATATATATATATATATATATATATATATATTGGAACGTTTGTATTTAGTGATATTGTAAGTTATTAACTAACGGGTTTTCAAACGCTACAAAGGGATTATACGTCAAGACTTGACCGGTATTATTTGGGTAACGTTCGTTACTCAAATGATTAAGTGGACCCTTATGCATATTGTCTTATGTTTAATTAGGACTTTACTTGCTAGTTGCCATCCGGTAGTTCATCACCATCTCTGATTCAAGTGAGTTTCACGACCCCTTTTCTTTATAACTGTTTTACAATTATGGGGAGAAATCATGAACTGATAAATGTTTTAACTTAATGTTATGGTTTACCTGTTAGCCGTATGATTATTTGTTCTCTTACTGATTGCCCAACATATGGTACATTATCATTATAAACGTTTGTACAACTGAATCCCACCATTAGTTGATTTCAATTAGTTCTGCACGAAACGATAGCCACTGAATAGATCTATTTGGGTTGACAACCCTGCCCTGATTGGTACGTAGCTCCAATTCTGACTTCTGAATATTGTCTTGGGGTACACGTCTGTTATTCTGCTCAGTTCGGTATCTTTAGGGCAAGATACCATGGGTGGGTAAACTGATAGTATTTGAAATCAAGGTTCATGTGAGATCATACAACCACAACAGTAAGCCAACATAACATTTAGGTATTCTGAAAACTGTTTTACAAACTTATTGTAGAGTCCTAAACCTGTGAACCTCACCAACTTTATGTTGACCTTTTAAACTCATGATTTATCAGGTAATTAAGCTTTTCATGGAAGACGTGCAAATGGGACTTCGCTGTAACTTTCGGACCTGCTTCACCGAAGTCGTAGTCCCGACCTATCTTAAATAAATGATTTATGATTTTCAATAATCAAACTAAGACTTTTTAATTTCAAATGTAAGACTATATCATTCTACCACTATTTCCGTTGCTACATAAATGATATTATGTTTTGATTAACGTTTGAATTAGTAGAAGTTGTTATGTATATCTGCGACTATGATTCCGTCTCGCTCACACCCAAACCTTTGACCGGGGTGTGACAGTTTCACGGGCACCTCACGGGGTGGTCTATAACGCATAGCCTTAAACCCTACACTTTTTCATTTGTTTTTAGCTAATCATGTTGTGACACATGGGTTGCTCAAATGTACTTTTTTCCTCATAACCTCTAAAATTGGATGTTTTATAACATTTCGAATGTACTCTTGCGACGAGTTATGTAATTCTGTTTAAAACCGGATTGTGAATAATAATATACAATTCATCGAAGCACTGGCGTATAAGCCATCAAATGCGCTTAAATGTTTTATTTTTACGGGTTTTCCCTCTTACAACGTTTAAAAAACAATACTTTATGAAATTCTTATTTTTCACTACGACTCTCTACACGGATTTATTTTCCACATGGTGAATACTAATGTATAAGTCGTTAAAATCAAATTTTACAAATTACACCCACGTCGCAACGCGTGAGTTTCATCCACTAGTTTTATACAAAACTTATATATTATAATATCAAAAGTCAACTAAATATACTTATTAGCTCATCTGTCATATTTATTGTAATTTGAAATACTAGTCAATAAAAAGGTATTGCTCAGTACATATACTTATTAGTTAATGACATTACATACTTTCACAATGAGTGAGTTCAAAGTGAGGAATAAAGTGGCACACCTGGTAAAGAATATCCTGAATCTGCAATGAAAATGTTACCTGAAATATAACTTGACGAGTCAACGATCAAGAACCTGACCAATGACGTCAGTGATGGGTCAGTTTTCCCAAATTCCTTCAACGGCACCGTTTTTGCGGCCACATTGTTGATCCATTTCTTTTTCATTAGCCCTTCAGTAATCTCAGAATTAACAATCCCGGGAACTATTGAGTTCACCCTTATGTTGTGTTTCCCAAGTTCTATTGCCATTACCTACAGGTAGTAAGTACTATGGATCAAATCAGGGGTGGGACACCTAAAAATGTTACGGTATAAGAGGGCGAGTTAGTGGTGTAGTGTGACTGTGATTGTTGTCACAAAGTTTGGGCCAAAGGGACTTCAAACATTTGAATGTTATAACCAATCAAATGTGTAGACGTGTTATATAAATACATAATTCAGTATTTAGTTTAAGACTTAATTTATTTTTTAAATACATTGTGTTTGGTAATTTGTAAGAAAAACATACAAATTCTTGTTAGTTTTTGAATACCTCGATATAAATTTTAATGAAAATGAAGTTGTTTTACAAACATATTTTTGTCTCGTAATCGGTTTTGACAAGTGCTTGTATCGACACACACGGATATTATCATGTGGATTTTAACAATCTCAAGTTTTAAGTGTTGGCCAGCATTAATCCCACATTGCGAAATGCTTCTCACCGAGCCCGACTTTCACACTATTTTCTCCCATCAATCCCAAATTAACGGATGCCTAACTACGTTAATTTTTTGATGATGTGGCAGTCGAACTCATCCAGCATGATGACATGGCAGTCCAACTCATCTAACATTATCCTATGTGTTATTTTTTTTATTTTTTTAATATCATTTGATACAACACAAGCCAAATACTAACCCCTTTGGTACAAACACAAGCCAAACTCCCCCCCCCCCCCTCGAGAGAGAGTAGACGGGAAAGGAAGTTCGGTAACCTAGAGCTCCGGTGAAC
The DNA here is from genome assembly GCA_039602395.1 of Deinandra increscens subsp. villosa. Classification (NCBI taxonomy): domain Eukaryota; kingdom Viridiplantae; phylum Streptophyta; class Magnoliopsida; order Asterales; family Asteraceae; genus Deinandra; species Deinandra increscens. Next base: position 105,142,165 of record JBCNJP010000010.1, on the reverse strand, counting down.
CTCCGCATATCTCCGGCGACATCTATTCACCACCACCGTCCAATGTTTCCTCGAACCTGTCACATCGACATCTTTTCACTACCACCATCCAATCTTTCTAGCGACATCTGTTCACCACCATCGTTAAATTTCATCATGGCGACGCTGGTGGTTAGTGGTCGATTTGAAGGAGATGACAATGGTGGTTGGTGGTCGATTGGAAGTAGATAACGATAGTGGTTGGTGTCCTGAAGATGAAGGAGATAAATGAGGTGGTGTTGGTGGTGGCGGAGGTCATAACCGTGCAGATCTAGGGTTTTGAGTGGTGGTGGGGATACAATTGATCATTGGTGATGGTGGTGGCAGAGGTCGAAAATGACGCTGGTGATGGTGGTGACGGAGGTCGCAAGTGACTATGGTAGTGGTGCCGGAGACGAAGGGTTCGCCGGAGATGAAGGGTTACGTGGAGAGGAGATGAGGTGAGGGTAATCTAGCCGGTTGTTTTAATTTCAAAGGTTATTATTTTAAAAGAGCGAGACAGATTTAGATGATTTCGATTCGAATTAAGCGTTGTTTTCCCGATTGTAGACACTATTGTAGTCTTTGGTGATTCGCCACTAGGAAAGAAACTGGCTTTTCCCTCTTCCATACTCGCCTGGCATATTTTCTCGCTTTATGGCTTCTCTTCTAATTTAAGTCCAGTAGGTCCTTGTAAGGCGAGTGGAAGGAAGCAACTCGACCGATAGGTTAAGGAAGTCGGGAAGGTTTGGAGGTAGTGCCTCCTAAGAGATATGATAACTACACCATTCAAGATCAATGCTTGCATCAAGAGATAAATGAGCGAAAGATGGACGAAAGCCCTTGTGGAACTGATTCTTATCTGGTTGTTCAAAGCCTGCCTACTTTTGATGACATGAGATTAAAGAACCCCCTTAGATAAAGTAAAGGAACTTGATCCCGATTTCCTTGATCCTTCATCTGGATGGGTCGTCGATAGAGTAAGCTGGATGTTGTAACATCCCAAGATTCAGATAAACTCGTAAGTGGTAGTTAATATAATAACTATGCTTATCATATGTATTTGGAATCTTAGTGAATGCATATTTATATGATATATGTGCTAGATATAAGTAATATGTGTATATGCATGATAATATAAGTAAATACATAGTTGCAAAGATAAGAAATTGATAAATAGGTGATAATATATGTGATTAGGATAGTATAAATGTATGAGAAATATTTATTTGATGAATTAATATGTGATAGTACATGTTTGAGTAGCTAGCATAAAGAGAATGCTTAATGGTAAGTAAAAATAAAAGTAAAAGGGTCAAAAGTGTAATTTATGTAAAGTTAAGAATACTTATGGATATTATACGTATCTATAACTATTTAAGGCTTAGAATATAGTAAAAATATATCCTTATATGATCCATTACATGAAATAATAAGTGTTGTAAAGTTTGAGGGGCTAGAACGCAAAATAGCAAAAGATATATATAAATAAATATATATATATATATATATATACGTATGTATATGTATATTATCGTACGTGTCCCGAGTATTAGAAACATTAGAAATATATCCTATAATGTTTTAGTACATAAAATAACAATTTAATAGAAGTTCAGGGGGTTAAAATGCATAAAACCGAATTTGGGGGACTGAAAATGAAAATAGTGGGGCTGGGAAAGCATGCGGGCCGCATGCATGCACGCCACGAACCCTATGCGGACATAGCGCTGCTGATCGTGACAGCTTGCTTATTCACGGTTTGGAAGCCACGTTTCACTCATATTAGTGTCCCTAACGTGTCATTTTCGATTCATGAGTCACTATAACATGTGTCTAAGGTCTGGGGCGGTCCTAACATGTATAAATAGCTTCCATAAGACCACAAAAAAGCTGCCAATTTCGAAATCCAAACCGAAAAACCCCATTTTCGGACCAGAAACTTCACGGGTCGATTTCTCTCAAACCGTAAAGAGTTAGCAGCCGAAATTCAGCAGTCAAGCTTCTATAGGTAAGATCTAAAATAACCTCTTTCAGTTTTGGCTAAATCGATTCCTAAGTATGATTTCTATAACTATGCTCAAATTAGGGTTCTTGAGCTTGTTTGGGTAAAATTGGATGATCGGATGGGAATTAGGGCCTGAATTTTGGTAGGTATTCCTAAAATGATGTGTTTTAAGAAAGCCCTAAACTTTTTTCACAAAAAGAAAGGGTTTGGTATGATTTTTAGAAGCGGGTCAAAATTAGGGTTTTCTAGACATGGTTTTGATAAAATTGAATGATCGGGCTTGAATTAAGGTTCCATCTTTTGAGGTATATCATAAAATGATGTTATAACAGAAGCTCTAAGTTGGTTTGATGATAAAAGGAGTTTTGATGTTAATTTGGGAATGACGTCAAAATTAGGGTTTTGGAGGATAATTGTTAAGTATTGGGATGACCATAAAGTATTGGATGTTGATTTTTTGTATTAGAGCATGTTTACATATATATTAAATATATATGAGTTCAAATTTTGATAATTAATAATTAAGCTACTCGGTGCAACGATTGTAGTAATTCCGCCTCATGGTCGTCAATGACGCCTACACGGCCGGTAACGATCGTCACCAAATTCCAAACCCCGTGACTATTCCTCATAGTAATTCCGCCAAAATGATCGGTCATGAGGAAACACGAGCGGTAAACATTAAGGAAAAAAGACTTGAAAAAGATATAACAAAATATGTAAAGGGGGCAAAATGGTCATTTTGACTATTAAAGATATTAACCAATAAAGAATTGGGTTTTTGATAATGGGGTAAGTCTTAAATATGATGTGTAACCTTTAGGATGTCCTGATAGGGACATTACGTTAAAGTCATTAAGAAACTGATTCACGAGGACTTAACTCAAGAATAATAGCTTCGCAAAGCTAAGGTGAGTTCTATGAGCCCACTTTTAAATGTTTTAAATGTCGTAAATTTTTTTGGGCTGGCATACATACTGTGTTATGAAAAGTGTTTCCAAATGTTTATAATTGTTGTTAAGTGTTATTGTTCATTTGGATTGACTATGTGATATTATGCATGTAAATTAAGTATGAAGTGTTATTTTCCATACTCTGCTTTGATATTAAATATCCAAGTGATGAGGGAATTGTTAATAGACGTATAGTGAGTATGTAGGTATATACGAGAACTAATGATACATTTGCTTTACATATTATGTGGTGGATACGCCGCTGGTACTTCCTATATATAAGCATAATAATATAAAATTGAGAAATGATCATTAGTTGCAATATATGAATACATTATCACTGTCTACTAATAAACCTAAGGCTATTGGATATTTGATTAAAGACAGGTAATGGTATTGTGGGGGTTGGGGATTGCTAGTAAGATACTCGTTATTAAATGAGTTGAACAGGTTAAGTAAAGCAATCCGTAAGGTCATGGAGTGGATAGTACAGATGGGGCTCATGAAATAGGGAGACAAAAAGGGTAGTATTTCTCTAGCCGGTGTACGGAAGGGCCTACGTAAGGTAGTGAGACTGGCCATATCGGGATGCCTCGATGGGAAGGATCTGTTTGACAGTCGACAATACTATCCTACCCTAAGGTGTACTTGACAACCACAAGTGACCAGAGATTCTTTAGGCTGCTCCGGGGTAGCAGATAAAGAACGAGGCATAGCAAGACGTTGCTAGTGCAAGGAATATTGAATTTAATTAACTAGGAAGGTTTATAGGTTTGATGTCCTTGTTTGAATAAGATTCCTGCTTATGTGTAAATTCTGATGTGTTGTATAAATCTGTTATGCTTTATACTTGTTAAAAGTCTACTAATGGGGTCAAGAAGACCCGGGAGAACTTGATTTGTCTTACAGATCAAGAAAGAGTTTTTAGAAATTTAGATAAGGAAATGAATGGGCAAACTATCCAGAAGAAGCTTGTTGGACCGCTGGCATAGATCTAGATTGTTAAAGTTTATGTAATATCTAGTTTACTGTTGTAAATTGGCAATACGAATAAAGTTTTTAATATTTCCGCTGCATTAGTATCTCTGTTATACCATGTGTTCTTGTGTAAATCCGATACGTGACCCCTCCTGGAGCCAAGTCTGGGAGTGGGCGTCACAGATGTGCTAGTCGATCTTGTAACCCATGAAAGCTCAAGAAAGATAATGTCCTCTTGAGGCCGGTCTTTCAACCGCCTCCTTGAAAAAGAACCTGACATTCCTCTAGTGAGTCTGTCGCGGGGTAGGGAGGTCCCTCTCTAGTTCAGAACGTTTCTTCTAAAGCCTCCCCCGATTCTACTTTTGGCAGGCCATGGTGCGTATAAAATGTGGGTCAGTTCTATAAGGCAAGAAAGCAAGATCAGAAGAAGGAGCAATGCAGATTAACTAAGCATGACAAGGAGAGGATAGCTAGACTTTCAAAGAAGTAGAAATGGCAAGGAGACTAATCCCATATTCTTTCCCTAGCAATTGGAGGATTGTATTGACCCAAGGCCTGTATGTAGACCTGGGCCTCCCCTGCTTTCAGTTAAGGTAAGAAAGAATTATCTTACATTTCCCTTCTGTCAGTTCCTTTCTTTGAAAACCAAGGATGAAGCCAGAATGTGGAGTACAGACTTATCATGCTTCCAAATTCCACTAGCATAAAAGAGTTTATTCAACTCCTGAGATTCATAGTTCCTGAGCTACCCTAATTTTTTTATGAGAATGAGGGAAGAAGTCCTTAGCTATTCCTTTGGCCTATAATAAGAAATGTCCATCAAGACTCAGAAATTACCCTCGATCTTTTCAATCCTTCTAGTAGAGATTTCTTAGCATTCGTCCCATTAGTTACTTAACTCATAGTAGTTAGGAGGTTGTTGTCCTAATGAGTGTAGCGGAGTGCTCCCTATCCTACTACTCATCTATAGGGCTATCACATAGCTTTCCATGTCTCTGCATTTCTTTCCTAGTCCTGAGTTTTTCTTCTTGACTATTGCTTGGGATTGGGTTTGACACTATTCAATACTAAATATCTACTCGTGGAGGGATGGTAGGCAATAGATTCATGTTAGACAGTAAGCGAATGAACTGTAGGGCTTAGGGCAGCAAGTGAGCCTCACATTTTTCTTCAATAGGCTCTAGGGGAGGTGAGAAGAGAGCCAATAGCTATTGTAGAAGGACTTAAAATTCATGGCATGTTTTTTTTGCCACATAAGTAAAAAAATAGTATTAAAAAAAATTGACACGTTAGCATGTTATGTCATCAAAAACATAATGGAGTTAGGGTACTGTTAGTTTAGGATTGATGGAAGAAAATAGTGTGAAAGTTGGGCTCGGTGAGAAACATTTCATAATGTGGGATTAATGTCAGCTAACACATAAATCTTGAGATTAATAAAATCCAATTTGTCTTTCAATATTTATGACAAGTAATTAATGATAATGATCGAGTAACTACTAAAGTGGGCCATACTCATCAACCATAACACATGTTCAATGAGTGTGAGTGTGATAACATGTTCATGTACCTTGCCTACGCGGCATCTACCTGATGACACTTTTTGAGACACACTAACCAACCATAACATACACATAGTTTTAATGAAGGAATTTTCACGTTACTCTTGTCATGGTATCAAGGGCTGCTTTTGAAGAATTATATGCAACCTTTCCAAGTTGATGAACACGATTAAGACCACCCATAGACGAGATGCTGATTACAGATCCTCCTTGATTAGAATCACGCATTAGAAGGCAAACATATCTTGATACCAACCATGATCCTCTTAAATTTGTCTTGAAAGTGTTATCCCAATCTTTTTGTGACAAATCCAATACACTTTGCAGAGGACCTACATGCATGATGTAATATCAAATTAAAGTTTCATGTATACATAACATAGAAAAAGCTTTAATTAGTTTAATAAGTATAATTGTAAGCATAACATATGTTCACTTTTTAACTTTAGGTCATGCAACCGCTAATGAAAACAATAAACATTTGAAGATATAACACAAATGCCAATACGTTATGTTTAATCACATAAGAGTTAATTCAGGTTCTGATTTTCGAGGTTTGGCCAATTTAACTATTTAAGTATACTATTTTATTTTTTTCTTAATTCATGTTCCGAAGATTCTAATTTTTAACTGTTTGATTCCTTTTGGCTAACACCGTCTACATTTTCTATTAAGTTTTTTTCTAAAACGACCAAAATACCACTAAGGACTCAAGTAGTTAAATATTAATATAATCTTCTGCTCCTTATAATTATTAATTTTATTTATTCTATTAGTATAGGTCTATATAAATAATTATTGCGAACACGTTGATAACCTTCCACGACCAAGAAAAAAACAACTCAATATTTTTATTACTCCGTTTGGAACAACCACTCGTAGCCTTTTTTTCAAAAATCTGAGTGGTGTGATTAATTTTGATTCCAATGATCAAACTTCACAGGTTGATCTGTTGTTCTTTAACTACGAACTCATCTCTGACATTTGGTATAACTATTTGGGGTAACAAGTTTCTATAAGAGTAAAGGCTTAAAAAATCCACCAATTGATGTGTGACTAATCTTGTCAAACTAGATAATTCCTTGGTCAAATTTCAAGATTCCACAACTTTTCTGATCGGAATTAACTCGGATCTGATGAACTCTACTGGAATAGGTCTTCGTTTGGTTGTTGATTGCGCTCCAATCTTTCTCTTTAGATCGTTTCGCTCTGATACCAACTAATAGAATTAATTGGAGCATAATAGACTATGAACACACCGATATTGTGAAACTCCCACGACTCTTTTTATATTGATAACTCAAACAAAGAACTTGAACTAGAAATTACACTACACTACTAATATATTTACAGCAAATATATAATTTGCTCACCAAGACTCCTATTTGCACCCTAATTAGGAAACCATATATTAACAAAATAATAAATGTTCCAGAATTTGACTTGAACAAAAATAAACTTCTACCTACTCTAATAAATTATTAAATTATTATCACATGTAATTCCATATTATTTTTCATCATATTTTTTCGCATCCCTCTCCTATTAAATACTAACATTCTTATCCATTAAATATAAAAAATATAAAATTTTCTTAATCTAAAAATTTATTTAAACTTAATAAAATAGAATAAGATTTTATTTATATCTTACCTTAAAATATAATTTTATATTGCTTAAATCTATTTTATTTTTTATTTTATACTTTTTAAATATTCGATATTTATTATTTCACAAATGGCTGATAACATCTAATAGACAAAACTTCATAAAACTTATTGTTTATAATAATTTGCATTTATTCAATTCGTGTAATACGTAGGTTCTAAGCTAGTTAAATTAATAAAATAAGAAATATCAAGATTATCCATTCAATATAACGTGGGGAAAATTTTGTCCCGACAAGTAGACTTCATATCATATATCTATCTTCATACCATAAGACTTATACTAGCACTTGGCTGGGCGGAGTGGGCTTCGACGGCTACAAAACCCACACCACCACCACATCCTCTTCTTGAACGATAAACTTGGTTCATCGGCTACAAGTAGCTGAAGGAAATGGGAGTGAAGCTGTAAGTGGTGGGACCAAGAAGATGGATGGGATGATTTTTATTGGTTTGCGTATGGGGCCCATTTTTTTATTTTATACTATTAAAATCCTATCACTTCCTCATTCTACTTTATTCTCTCTCATGCGTGGTACTTTCCTATTAATTACCATCAAAATTTCCAAAACTTAAAATTCTACCCCCCCCCCTCTCTTGTGCACAAGTAGGTTGGTTGGTATATGTCCCGACACTCTTTCTCAACGGAATATTAGATCACTCACATCGGTGATAGATTGGGTTAGTATCTTGTCAAAAAATATATAAAAAAGGTCCAATAAATCCCAAGATCAGATTGTGTCTGCGGCCAAGATTGTGACCTACAATCTATAACGAACATGGAGCCATTCTATTGGTGCATAATTTTTCTCTTTTCTTTCATACTAATTCATTTTTATATGGTGTAATTTTCGTTAAATAACTTGTAATATTTAACTTTTTATAGAAATCTAAACACAGTATTATTTATTTAAGTTTTCTTTTAAACATTTTGCTATAAAATTTATTAAAAACAGAGATGTTTCAAAAAAAATATTTTTAAGATAAAATTAATATAGAAAAGTTGATTGTTTATATTCTCTACCATGTGACACTATACTAGCAGTTCGTAAAACTTTTGTGATAAAAGTTATCTAAAAGATCTAACATTATATGATACAATCATTTATAATATAATCGTTGATAATGAACGCCACACGTATCTTCGCTATTATCTATTATGATCCATCTAAATTTCAAATTGACATGCCTAAACCGGTAAAGAAATGGGAAGCACCAAAGAATCCTAGCGAAATCAGAAGTTTCTTGGGATTAGCTGGATGTTATAGAAGATTCGTCAAAAAACTTTGCAAAGGTTGCTTCACCTTCAACTTCTTTAACACAGAAGTCGGTTAAATTTAATTGGGGATCTAAGCAAGAAGAGGCAAATAATTATCCGAAGCAAAAACTTAGCAGTGCTCCATTTTAGCTCTTCCAGAAGGGAACGAAGATTTTGTGATTTATTGTGACGCTTCTCTAAACGGGCTAGGGTGTATGTTGGTGCAAAGGGATAAAGTTATGGCATATGCTTCACGACAACTACGAATTCATGAGAAGAATTATACCACACATGATCTCGAACTTGGTGCCATAGTGTTAGCTTTAAAGATTTGGAGGCACTATCTATATGGTACTAAGTGCGTGATATATACTAATCACAAAAGTCTTCAACATATTTTAGTCAGAAAGAGCTAAACGTGAGACAGAGAAGGTGGATGGAATTAATCAATGATTATGATTGTGAAATCATATACCATCCAGGTAAGACAAATGTAGTAGCAGATGCCTTGAGTCGAAAGAACAAGATCAAACCAATTAGGGTAAAAGCATTAAGGATTAATGTTATTATTGATTGGAAGGATCAAATTAAAGAAGCTCAGATTAATGCATTAAAAGAAGAAAACATTAAAGCTGGAAGAATGCTAGGAAAACAAGGCCTGCTAACCAAAGGAACTGATGAAATCCTAAGGTCTGGTCAGAGGATTTGGATTCCTATGTTGGGGGATATTCAAGAAAAGGTTTTGGATGAAGCCTATAAATCCAAGTATACGATGCACCCCGGAGCAAACAAGATGTACCAAAATATTAGGAACCAGTTTTCGTAGCCTAATATGAAGAGGTCAATTGCTCAGTACATTAAGAAATTTTTAACTTGTCTTCAAGTTAAAACTGAGCATCAAAATCCAGGTGGTCTATTACAAAAAAAATAGAATTACCCGTTTGGAAGGGGGATCAAGTAACAATGGATTTTGTTACAAAGTTGCCTAAGACTCGTAAAAGGTATAATGCTATTTGGGTTATAGTTGACAGATTAACCAAGACAACACACTTTATTCCGATCAATGGACGCTACCCAATTGAATCACTGGAAAAATTATATACCAAAAAAATTGTAAGTAAACATGGTATACCTATATCTATCATTTTCGATAGGGATAGCCAATTTACTTCAAGATTCTGGACGAGCTTTCAAAAATCTCTTCGGACAAGGATCAATTTAAGTACCGCATATCATCCTCAGACTGATGGTCAGAGTGAACATACAATTCAAACTTTAGAAGATACGTGACGGGCTTGTATAATTGATTTTGGTGGTAGCTGGGACTGTCATTTACCTTTGATAAAATTTTCCTATAACAAGAGTTACCATTCCAGTACTAAGGTAGCACCTTTTGAAGCCTTATATGGAAGGAGATGCAGAACTCCTATTTGTTGGACAGAAGTAGGAGATAATCAATTGACTAACACATAAATTATTCTGGAAACGACTGATAGAATCCAACAGATACGAGAAAATTAAAAGCTGCCCCAAGATTGACAAAAGAGTTATGCTGATCGAATAAGGAGGCCTTTAGAGTTCCAGATTGGAGACTTCGTGATGTTAAAAGTTTCATCATGGAGAGGTATTATTCGATTTATCAAACGTGGAAAGTTAAGTCCTAGATATATCAGGTCATATAAAATCATCGCGAAGGTTGGATCTGTTGCTTATACATTGGAATTACCAGAGAAGTTGGAAAACATTCACAATACATTTCATGCATCACATCTCCACAAATGTTTAGCCGACCCAACTCAAGCAGTGCCATTGGATGATATACAAGTCAATGATAAGCTAAAGTTTTCTGAACAACCAATAAAGATTCTCCAAACCCAGGAAAAGAAATTAAGAAAGAAGGTTATCCCACTAGTGTTGGTACAATGGAAAGGTCAGAAAGGACCAAAGCAAACGTGGGAATTAGCCGACGAAATGAAAACAAAATACCCTCACCTATTTAAATGATATCCAGATTTCGAGGACGAAATCTTCTTTAAGGAGGGAAGTGTTGTAACATCCCAAGATTCAGGTAATTACATAATTGATAGTTAACACTGATACTATGCATATTTACGTGTTTAACAAGTTAGAATATTAGAAAATACATATTTATATGTTATATATATATATATTATATATGAGTTATATGTATACGTGCATAATGATATATGTGAATACGTAGTTGCAAAGATAAGTATTGGATAAATACGTGACAATATATGTGATTAAAATCATCGTTTTCCGTATCCAGATAGTTAGGAATAATTAGGAATATATCCTAATATGTTTTAAGGCTTAAAATGATATTACATTAATAGTATAAGGGGTGGAATTGCATAAGACCAAAGTTTAGGGCTTGAAAACGGAAATTTAGAGTTGTTAGAGGGCTCGCGTATCGCGAAGACTCCCTGAGCAAACCTACGCGTAGCACGGGGTGTTGCAGTGTCGGCCAGATTCGAGTTTATCATGTACAGCCGCCATTTTGGACCCCTACACGTGTTATTTTTTATCCTTAGTCACCATGGGACTAGGGCTGTCCAAAAAGTTCAAAACTCGAAACTCGTTCGAACTCGCTCGAAAAATATTCGGAAAATGCTCGTTCGATTGTTGCTCGCTTTAAAAACGAACCGAGCGGTTCGGTTCGATTTGTAAAACGAACCAAGTATGAGCATAGGTGCGCTCGCTCGATGCTCGCTCGAATTTATATATATACATTTAGTTATTTATTTTATATATTTTTATTATTTATTTTATCAATTTTAATTTTGTTATGTAAGGAATTAGGATTGGAATTAAGATTTTCCATTATTCCAAAAATTCTTTGCATTTAATATTTGACTTTAGATGTAAGTTTAATATGTTAGTTTATCATCTTTGTTGCTTCCATTCTCTACAGCCTCCTCCATTGTCATTGTTTTTATTAATATTTGTATAATTCTTTCTTATATAGAATGTCTTTTCACAAAGAATCCAATGGTATCGAGACTTCTCATGTTGAATTAAGTGATGGAGAGAGTTTTGAGTTAGTTGATGAAGTAAAAAATGAGGAGAACGTAAGTAAAGATGTTGTTGCAACTAGAAAGGGAAAGCGAAAGAATAGTTCTGAAGCACATCCAAATTTTGTAGACATCGAGGACATGTACAAAGAAAAAATGGTAAAAAAAGAAAGAGTGCATTCATTATAATTATATCAGTTCATATTAGTGTTAGTTGGTCTAATAAAATACAAACAAAACTAGTGTGTTAGTTATTGGACAAAATGTGTTAAAATGGAAACATGGATGAAGGTATTATGTCAGATCACCACCCACGTCACTTTCCTTTTTGTTCTGCGACGCTTGGAATTTGCTTGATGATCGCTCGAAAAATACTCGGATCGAAAGTCGCTCGTTCGATTTTGGATCGGTTGAAAAAATGCTCGGTTCGGTTCGGTTCGGTTCGGTTCGGTTTGTAAACGAACCAAACACGAGCAAAGGTCCGTTCGGTTCGGATCGTGAACAACCCTACATGGGACGTGTCTAGACATATTTCGCACCTCATACTATAAATAGAGGCCTCATTTCATCAAATTCACTTGCTAATTCACAAATCAAAGCTTAGAAAACCCTAAAACTCTCTAGAACGTTAATTGCTCGAATTCGGTTGATTCAGGAGGTGTTAGAAGCTAATTTTCCGCAGTCAAGCTTTATTTGGTATGTATTACAAAAGCCAATCAATTTTGTGATTCATAACACCTAGATATGCTTTTTAGAAAAGATCCGAAATTAGGGTTCTTGAGCATGATTCTTCAAAATTGAGGAATCTGTTTGAAATTAAGGTTTTATTTTTTGTATGTAAGCTTAAAATAAAATGTGTTAAGAAAGCCTTAAGTTAATTTATGATTGGAAAAGGTTTGGTATGATTTTGAGGAACGGTTCAAAATTAGGATTTTCTATATGTTGTTTTACTAAAATTTAATGATCGGGATTGAATTAAGGTCCCCTTTTTTGAAGTATATCATAAGACGATATTATAAATAAAAGCCCTAAGTTTATTTGATAATAAAAAGAGTTTTGATAATAATTTGAGAATCTCGTCAAATTAGGGTTTCGAAAGATGATAAATCAAGGTTAAATGATCCAAGAGGAGTTAGGATTTGATTTTCTGGTTAGAAAATGTTTTCATATATAATAAATATATATAAGTTCAATTTTGATAATTAATAAAATATACCGAACTATTCGGGTACTTAGAAGTTCATGCGGACTGGAATGGTAAGCGCCTGTACACTGGGTTTTCTGGCATAGCGAGGTTGTCGCATAAATCCCAAATGGGACCTGGCATACCTCGCTGGGCGATCTCAGAGTGAGCGTTTACTTATAGGAATGCACGTCTTCATATTATCATTAGAAAGGATATATTGCCTATAAAAGGGCATTTTGGTCATTTTGACCTCTGGAATTGAATAGTTTTAGTATTATAAAGATTATAGAACTTAGAAGATGTTTATGATATAAAGCCTTGCATTAATACAACCCGATACGCGATTAGGTTTGGACCGAGACTATTAGTGAAGATTTTGGCTGAGATTATTCGAGTGAAGATAGATGTGAGTCACTATCTCACTGGGCAATTACTTTTTATAAAACGGGATGTGTTGTTCTGTAATTAAATTATATATTTGACTGTCATTAGTATCTATAAATGTTGAGGCCTGAAGGGTTAGATACGATCTTGGAAGAGGGGCCAAGTGACACGTACAAATAGGTAGTATGCATACAGATAGACCTAGTTGCTTTGACGAATGTTCCTGATATCAATTATATGATCCCTGCCATGGATATACATGTTTATATGATGCTCTAGTGAAAATTTAATATGTGATTTCAAATGAACTATTATGTTTATGAAACTCACCAGCAAAATGCTGAGCCCCAAATGTTTTCTTTTTCTTTTGGACGCACATCTTAGGTACCATGTAGTAGCGGATAGCTAGACATTGGTGGGATGATGAAGAAGCTAGTATAGAAGGCTAAATTTTGGTTGGACGAAGACATAGACTTCTAGTTTCAAATAGAACTTAGATATTGTATTATCTTAGTACTTTGTAGATTCTACAACTTTTGTTATCAATAAAGTTAAAGACTTCCGCTGTAACTTTGATTAGTGCCATGTGATTTCTATTATTCGACGCGTAACACTCCCTAGTGCTTATCCTGGGATGCGGGTGTTACATAAGCTAGTTTATAAGCTAGCTTTTGAAAAGCTAGTTGGAGTAGCGTTTCAACTAGCTTTTATAATATTTCCAGTTTTACCCTTTCCTAACTTATAAATAAACATATTTATTTACATTTAGGACATGTACTTTTATGTCATTTTATATTTTTCAGCTAGTTTATCAGCTAGTTTTTACCAAACATTATTTTTTATCAGCTAGCTTATAGTTTATCAGCTAGCAGCTAACTTTTCAGCTAGTGCACCAAACACAGCCTAAGTGAAGCTTTCTTAGTAAGGCATTCGAGGGACTCAAGAATCTCTAGACGACGATACTCTATAGTTAGTGGTTACTTTCACAAAATGGCTATATCAAGAGTGAAAGGAAGCCCACCTTCAATGTTAAGAAAACAAATTCATTTATGGGGTGTTTGGTTCGTGCAATGTAATGGAATTTGATTTGTAAAGTTTTTCTTTTAAAGTTGTGCTTAGTTGCGTTATAGACAAATTTAAATTTGAATGAATTTCTTTAATCAATGGAATTTGAGACCATGTAACTTTCCTCATTAAAATGAAGGATTTATAAAGAATGTTAAGATATTACTAAATTTCATTGATTAAAAGATTTCATTGCATTTCAAATATCTTCGTTACCTAACTAAGCACAACTTTAAAAGGAAAATTTTACAATTCCAATTCCAAATTTCATTACATTTCACGAACCAAACGCCCTTATATTCAAATGTCAAACATTTTAATTTAATTTCCATTTTTCTTAATATAATATGCTAGTGTTAGTTATATACCTACGATACCAGCGTTGTTGATTAAAGCATCTATATGGCCAAAAGCATCCCAGGCCTTCCGAACAGATGATTCAATTTTTGGACCATCAGCGCAAACATCAAGCTCCACACCCACGGCTAATACGTCACTTCGTTTGACGTGACAATCAGAGATGTCAAAACTATTGATTTCATCACATAGAGCCTTGAGGCGGTCTATTCGGCGGGCGGCAGCAATGACTCGGCAACCGGATTTGGCCAAGTCGATGCACAATTCCCAACCGATGCCTGAAGATGCGCCCGTAACCATCACGATCTTGCCTCTGAGGTCTCTCCATTGCTCTAGCTCATGAGAGGTTGTTAACTGTTGAGAAGAACTTGCCATTAATTTTTGAAATGTTGAAATTCAGTTTTCTGAATTTGGTAAGGATTTATAAGAAGTATTTATATGATTTTTCACTTATTTTTAAATCATCAAGTGAAAGGGAGGTATTAGGTGTAAAGACAAGACTGGTGTGATATTTCTAGAATAGTAGTCCACAACACGAAGCTAGAATGACCTTATGCTTGAAAGTTCAAATAGACTATGTGTTGTTGTAGAGGGGGAGGGGGATAGGTGTAAACTTTTGTTAAATGCTTTAAAGATTTTATAATTGATAAATTGATTAAAAAATGTACTCGTTTCGTCCCTCACGTTTAATCATTTTAACCATTTCAGTCTAAATTGAATTTTATAATAAATTAAGGCCCTAATGCTGCAATTTTAATTTATTTCAGTCCTTGACACTAACTTTGTTAGGATTTTCTATTAAGCCGACAGACATCTTGATCATTTCATTTTTTGATCATATAAAATAAAATGAGTTAATAAAACAATAAAAAAAACGGTTATAACTTCTTATAAATTATGAATATAACTCTTTCATAATTATCATTTCAAAATTTTAAAATTTGCTTCACTTAATTTTCATTAATATTTTTTTCTACACAAATGTACTATAATTTATTGTTTAAATATTTAGAATCAATACATTTTACTTCAATTTCTAAAGTTCTTTTACTATTTTTTATGATTTGTAATAGTTTTTAATTTGATCTCAAAGGTAAACAAACAAGTAGTAATTTGTTTTTCTTCCAATTAAATCTTAGATATAATTTACTTCATTTTAAAAATAATATTATATTATAAATTTATAAGTAGAAATTAATTTTGAAAAAATATCACATGTACGGGGATATAACTGAAAATCCTAACATAGTTACTACCATGGACTGAAATGGTTACAAATCACAATGTCAAGCTCTGATTTGTTATACAATTCATTTTTAAACTGACATTGTTAAAATGTTCAAATATCAGAAATGAAAAGAGTAATTAACTCATATAAAAATATAAAAATATATATCAATTGACTGTTTTGGTGATATGATTATTTAAGATGGCTATTTTTTTTTTTTTTAGTCAATCATATCCATAAATGTGTGCCTACCTTTGTTAAGAATTGTAGGGTTTATAACGTGTTGGTTATGTCTTGATCTAATAGCACATGTGTTTTATTTTATCATGAACTCTCTAGAAACTGGCAAATCAATTGTGCAATTATATATTCGTTTTTTTTAACGGCGTTTGTAACTACCTTCAAATCTTCAATATCCAAGTGAGCGTTTCTGAAACGGGATTGCAGCCCGCTATACTGGATTTGACACTCCAGATTTGTCTCACCCAAAAACACTATCAATGAAGAAACTCACCACTTAGGAAATACCTCTTAAGTCAGGTTGAACTTAAGATCTCAAAATACTCAAACTCTAACCATCACCCATATACTATTGGGCAAAATGCCCTTGTGGTTATATATCAGATCTTTATTCGGGATCTTTTGGAAATCCAAAGAGGTCTTCATTATCTATATATACAAACTAGGTTAGTAACCCGTGTACTACACGGGTTGAATAAATATTCATAATATGAGATAACTTTAAAAAAATGATATGGGATTTAAAAATTATGAATGTTATAACTGTGAGATTTTATCCAATAGTTATTTTATAGTAGTTAAGTAAAAAGAACCTTTTTTATAGAATATAGTAAATTAGAGATATTTTGTGTATCAGAGTTGGAAAATAAATTGCTTAATGGTTTACTTTAAAATGTGTTAAGAATTACAATAATAAAAGTTATTATTATATAGGGTTACTTGAATTTTCAGAGAATGTTAAATGATAATTAAAATATGTTGAATATGATAATTGAACTAATAAAAGTTATATTTCAGAATATAAAAGGGTGTTTGACATTTTATTATTTTAATTAAAGAAATCAACCACCCTAATATATAATATTTTTAATTAATAAATAATAGTAACTATTATAATAAATATTATAAATTAAAAAATTGAGTGTTACATCTCTTAATATTAGAAAATTCAAATAACTTATAATCTGGTAAGTTGGTTAATAAATAATTTATGTAAATATATACTTAATGAATATTAATAACTATTTATAATTAATTTTAATTAAATGTTGACTTTTAGATTTAGAAAGTTGAAATATTAAATTTGGAAATTTTGAATTCTTAAATGAAGAAAATTAAAATAAAGTGTGGTGTTGACAAGTGGACAAGCTTAGGTGGAAGCTCTAGAAAAATAACACGTGGCATCCAACTTATTGCTTTATTAGAATGAAAGATGAAAGATTTGAACATATGTTGTATTAAAATAATTATTTTATTGAAAGGGCTAAACTATTACAAATTCCTATTCTAACACCATAAATCACCAAATAACTGTTATGTTAATGCCTGGGTTTAAACCCAGGACCTCCAGGGCACAAGATTATTACTTGGTATATGTCAATAGTTGTGAATTGATCATGGATTATTGGGGTATCATCATGCAGGGAAAAGATCTATAGAAAACTAACAATTATCCAGAAAACCCAAAAACCAACTTTTTTTTCTCTATAACTTCTTCATATATTAATAATTTTTAAAAAGAATTTCACCAAAAACTCTATAGTTTTATTAGTTTTATTTATGGGGAAAAAATTTTAAAAATAAATTTTAGTGATTTTTTTATTAGTGCATCATGCAATAGTACTAATAGTATTGCATAATGCATTATAATTAAAACTACTTAAAAAGAAGAAACTTAACTTAAATATGGACGTGGTTTATGCGAATAATGTAAAAAACAAAGAATTAACATTCATAAACCAATTTTATATTATTGTTGCATAGTGCATTATTAATTTCAAACTAAATTCCGAAATTTTTTTTTCTTAAATACTCGAAAATATTTTTAAAGTTTTTTCATTTTCCAGTATTCTTAAAATCATGAAAGAAACACATAAAAACAGTTTAAAAAAATAATTTTTTTCTTGGTTTTTTAGTTTTTTGTAAACTATTGGTTTTCTATAGAACCCAACCCTCATCATGCACATGATTTTTTTTGGCATCGCCACATTGAAGTTTCTTTTATGCAAATGAATCGATCGAGCTTTACATCTATACAATTTCTATTCCGCCTCTTCCACTGCTTAGGGTTTCCTATCGCAACTTAATTGTTTGAAATCATGGTCATATTTTTACTTATTCACCATCACTCTAGTGGTTCCTTCTTGAGATACAGTTTCTAAATTGTCTGTGGCCACGGTCCACGATCACCAATCTCAAACTATGGATTGATTAATTTTTTTTCTAGATCTTTGTATCTCATATCCCGATCTACGGATCCAAGAGACAGTCATCTGACCAAGCCATCGACCTTAGTTTTCTTTTTCTCATCTCTTGATCTACGGATCCAATAGACCTTCGATTGCTAGTTGGTCATGTTTATTTTTCCAATAACTAAGACCCAAAATCGAAGAAACCGTGAAGGAGATTAAGGCGGAGTAATCGAAACAACACTTTCGAGGAACCAACTATTATTGGCACAACCATCGCCGTTCGGACTATGGTCAGCCGTTGCGTCGCCTCTAGGACTACGGTCCTAAACTATGTCGTTGCACCACTGCATTGAAAAGTTTTGAGCTAATATTCTTCCGCTACGACTACGGGAAATATTAGAGTAGTAGATATTAAACTATTATTATATTAGGGTTAATTCGTATGAGCCCACGCGCCTATCAGGTATCTAGGGTTTAGATTTCGTTCTCTGTATATTGCTAAATTTGTAATGCACCATTCAATAATATCAATTCAGTTATTCCATTATTTCATAGTCTTACTGATGTGTTGCAAACACATCCTAAATTAAGAGTCTTTTATTCTATAATTTGAGTCCATTTGAGTCAGTTTCCATTTGTTTTAAGTGCTTTTATTAAAGTTTGAGTCTTTTGGTCCTTTTTATGTTTTCTTATAAGTTTTGTAGGTTTTTAATAAAGTCCCGAGCCAAGTTGAAAGTTAAGAAGAAAAGAAGAAGAAATGCTGAAGAAGTAGTTCCAGGCGTATCGCCTGGAACATGATCATTGGCAAGCGGTACGCGCGTGAAAAGGAAAGTCAACGGGGGTTAAGTCGGTTTGACCGACTAAACTGTCGCGTAGCAAGGCCCTGGCGTATCGCCTGGGGGAATGGAGGCAGTAGGCGATACGCCTAAAGCCTCAGAACCCGCAAATCTTGCTTAATTGATATAAATTCGATTTTAGGGTTTCAATTGGTGATTGACGACTTCCAGACGATCAGAGAGAGGCTGAGGGGCGATTTTCGAAGATAGAGAAGGAGGAATCGAAGGGAGATCGAGCCGGAATCATAATCTGCAATCAATTCAATCATCCGGTTTAGTGTTTTCTTCTGATTTTTACATTTAATTAGTTCAAGTACCATGTCTAGTGTTAAAGTTCCAGACTTTATGTTTGTTTTGACTGAGATTATGGTGGTTGGCTAAACTTGTATCACCACCTAGACCGCTATGATGAACCTTTAATGTTTTATGTTCGTACTTGGTTTTTGACAATTTGATTGATGTTTGCTTTCTATTAAATCCCATATATTGCTATGATTGATGCTTGTGTGTGTTGAACTCAGATTGTTAATTGATTGTTAATGCATAATTTACCCGCGAATGTCTTTCGGTTTAGGTAGATTAGCTGAAGTAGTTAACTTTAGGGTTAATTGCCAAAGTGTAGTTTAGGGGTTTCCTTGACTATTGCATTTTCGGTTGATTGGTAATTTGATTTTAATGTGCTGCTAAACTGGAGACTCAAAAGGTACAGGTTTAACGGGTAGTTGGGTTGGTTAAAGTTCTAGGGTTGCATTGTCTCAAAAGGAAGTGTCCTAGGGTTTTGTCTAGCTTGTTATCCCGTGTTGGTCATAGTAGTTGTTGGTAGCTCCGGTTAGTCTAGGTGCACCTTAGGTATATCCGAGGGTGGCTAGGGTAATTGAGATGGGACGGACTTAAAAGGTGAACCGTTTGTTCGAGCGTTAGAAAGTTAGTACTAGGAAGGACTTAAAAGGTGAACTAGGGTCCATCAGAGTTGTCAAGGTCAGGTACGGCCATAGATGTTAATTGGGATTCAAGGTCTAGGTGGTGTCTTCTCTCATTTGATAGTTTCCTCAAAGTTACTTGCGTTTGTCTGTCTGATCGTAGTTGGTTAATTTTAGTTAATCAAATCTTAAATCCAAAAACCTCAAATCAATTTACTCAAATTTCCATTCCTTAGGTCTAGGTTAATTTTTGTCTAGAATAGTGTCCTTAGGTTCGATATCCGGTCTTGCCTTAGCTATTCTACTATCCGATAGGTACACTTGCCTTAGGGTTCGGTTTAGTTTAGGTATTGTCGGTAAAATTAGGTGTGTCTAGGTCTAGTTTAGGTCTAAGTTTTTATAGTAGTTTTTAGAGTCGTTCCGAACACATCAAGTTTTTGGCGCCGTTGCCGGGGACACTTGGCAATTGGCAAGATTAACTTAGGTCGTCGTTAGGAAATTTTGAGTCTTTTTGGTCTTTCCGTGTCTAGAGTCTTAGGATTTTCTACTTTCGAGTCTAGTTCTTAGGTTTAATTTTTTCTTAATTTTCTTCGAGCCATTTCATCGTTTTATGCCACACACTCGTTCACGGGGTCCACCTGAGCTGTCACCACTTTCTGATCCCGACGCGGATATCCGTGAACGATTTCGCCTTCTACGCACCGAGCTAGAGGCATTCATCATTTCCACCGCTCAATCCAAACCATCCTCTTCATCCACACACACCGTACGCGACACCAAACCCATCCCATTCCCCGATCTTTCATCCATGGCGGCACGTCGCACCGTCCACGAGCAGGCCAGCGCCGGAGTCACCGAGGCCCGGTTTGCTATTGCACAGCCTGCTATTGCCAACACCGCGAATTGGCAAGTTCCGTCGCACGTCATCAACGCTTTGACGCATTCCATCCAGTTCCATGGACGTGAGGACGAAGATGCACCGACGCATATCTCCCGCTTCATTCGTATCTGCAACACGTTCGGACTCACCGGAGTCGCGAACGAAATCATCTATCTGCGTCTGTTCCCATTCTCCCTTACGTCTCGAGCCGCCGAGTGGCTTGAGACGCTTCCGCCGAATTCGATCGCCACCTGGGACGATCTCACCGCGAAATTCCTGAAGAAGTATCATCCCCCAGCCAAGGCTTCGCGTACTCGGGAGGAAATCCACTCTTACAAGATGGACCCCGATGAGCCTTATTCTGTTGCTTACGAGAGATTCAACACCCTTCTGAGTAGATGTCCGCAACACGGGTTGACGGACTGGGCGATCATAGAAAAGTTCTATAATGGACTTCCTTATCCTGTTTAGAAGGATTTCAATATTTCGGCTGGAGGGCATATGATGGAGAAGCTCACGGTGGATGAATGCAAACAACTGTTTGAGAGCTTCGCACTTGCTGAACAGCAGGCACCCGGAGGTCGGAGAGCCACCTTGGCCCCGACTAGATCACTCGCACCATCTACATCTACCCGGGGTGTCAATCACATTGGCTCAGAAACCATGTCACCTAGGGAGTTAGAGAATATTTACAAATCTTTAGAAGAAATCAAACTCCACATTAAAGCCAAATGTGAGCTGTGCAGAGGCGCTCACGACACTCGAGACTGCCCGCTTGCTCCCGCTGAGCAAGTGGATTATATTGGAAACCGAAACCAGTTCGGTAATTCGTTCCAGTCTGGGTGGAGGAGTGGCCAAAATTCAGGATGGCGAGAGGGAGGAAATCCACCTGGTTTTCAACCAAGATATAATCAGAATGGTGGAGGAACTGAGGGGCCAACCATGAAGGAGCTTACAGAGCTGGTCATGAACCAAACGCAGATTTTGCAGCAGATGAACGCGAGAGATGAGGCCACACAGAAGAAGTTGGCGGAGCATGATACGCTACTGAGGAATCAACAAGCTTCGTTCCTGGATTTGCAGCGGTCAGTCGGTGACATAGCGAAGCAGCTGAAGGAGCTCAATTCCCGTGGGGGTCAGTTTTCCGGTAGTACTTATAAAAACCCCAATGCCAATGTGAATGCCATCACCACTAGGAGCGGGAGAGTTGTCCAGAGTCCATCACCGGCGGTAGTTGATGAGGAGCCGGTCGATGAGGAGATTGAGTTGGAGACACCGGACGGGAGGGTGCACGAGAGCGTTACGCCAGCAAGTACCGCACCAAACGTCGAGGCCGAGTTAGTGAAAGAAAAGCCGCTGAAGTGGGAGGCTGTTAAAGAGAAGAAAAGAGTGAGGTTTGCGCCTCGACCAATCACAGCCGATGATCTGAAGCAAGTGCCGTATCCTGAACGTCTGGTTCAACAGAAGAATGCACGTGAATATAATCAGTTTTTAGAGCTTCTTAAGCAACTTAGGGTTACTTTGCCTTTTACTGATGTCATTAAACAAATGCCTAAGTATGCTAAATTTCTGAAAGATATGTTAACTAATAAGAAGAAGCTTGAAAATTTTTCAGATGTTACTCTTGATGCTAATTGCTCTGCTGTAGTTCAGAATAGGTTGCCTGAGAAATTGACTGATCCTGGTACCTTCACCATTCCGTGCTCTTTTGGTGATTCATCTGTTACTTGTGCTTTAGCTGATTTAGGTGCTAGTATCAATGTGATGCCTTATTCTGTCTTCATGCATCTAGGCTTAGGAGAGTTAGAGCCGACTAGGATGACGATTTCGCTGGCGGATAGGTCGGTAGTTAGACCCAAAGGAATAGTGGAAAATGTTCTTGTTCAAATTGATAAATTTTTGTTCCCTATAGACTTTGTGGTAGTTGACTGTGCATACGATGCTAGTTGCCCTCTGATTTTAGGTAGGCCTTTTCTTAGGACTGCCCGTGCTTTAGTGGATGTTTTTGAGGGTACCATAACTTTGAGGGTTGAGAATGAGAGTGTGATGTTTAAGGTGGGTAGAAAAGAGGATAAGGGCCCCGAATCTGTGTGCTTGATAGGTACTTTCATGTCCTTTATAGATTTGGTGGTTGTAGGAAATAGATTAGAGGATGAGGAGATTATAGAGGATGAGTGTGGGGAGAGCACCGGGGGGTTAGTTGAAGTAATTGATTTAACTGATATCTTTGACCCGTTAGTGAAACCCGATGCGAATGAGAGTGTAGGTTTGGTGAATGAGTTAGCTGAGGGGGTGTTGAGTGACCCGTTAGGAGAACCCGAGAAGTTGGTGAGTGTAGAGAGTGAAATGGTGATTGCTGAGGTAGTTAGAAGAGCCACACTTAGTAATTTAGGTATTGTGGATGATAAGATTGTGCTTAGTCCAAGTGTGGGGAGGTTGGATGTGATTGTTGCTACCCATGACCCGGAAATGAGTTTTCTAGGAAAATGTCGATTTCTTCCGGGTAGGTATAAGCATTGGAAGGTTAAGAGGTTGTTGAGGGCAGTAAAGTTCAGTGCTTTATGGGGTAGGAAGTTGGTTAGAAGTTGTTCGGATAGAAACCGGGTGGAATCAGGTAGTTTTGTGGTTAAAGATGTGAAATCGAAACCTCCGGATGGTTTGGGAGGTTGTTTTGATGTTTTGAGCTGAAATGATTAAGTGCCCGGGGGTGTATATTTTGTAATTGTGTTTTAATTTCTTGCAGTTTTTAGTTTTTTGTGCCCCTTGCGTCTTTTCGTTTTGTGTTTTTGGTGTTTGCAGGTGATTCTGGAGATTCGGTCATTGGGAAATGTGAGTTGTGCAAAAGTGCAGGATTTGCTGCAAAAATTCGTCTAAGGGACCTGGAGGACAAGAGAAAAAAAAAAAGAAGATAGAAAATTTTTGAGAGGCAAAATTTCCAAAAGTCTCTGGAAATCACGTTCCAAGCGTATCGCCTGGAGGAAGGTAGGTTATAGGCGATACGCTAGGAAGTCTCAGGCGGGTCCGGATGGTTGCAGTCCTAGGCGTATCGCCTGGGAGATGCACGGTTGTAGGCGATACGCCTGGAGGAGGTAAGTCAGAAAAAAAAATTCAAATTTTAATTTTTATCTTATTTCTGTTTACCGGAGTTTGCGATGGATCGTTTGTGGTTGCTGTGCTGAGTCTCTGGAATTTCAGGTGAACACGTTTCAACTTATCTTGTTTTATTTTTTTTTTTAGTTTGCATTTATTTTGTTTTTCGTGTTTTTATTTCTGCTTTATTTTTAATTCCATTCCACATTGAGTCTTGAGTTTTTTTTTTTTTTGGTGTGTTTATTTTGTTTTTCGTGTTTTTATTTCTGCTTTATTTTTAATTCCATTCCACATTGAGGGCAATGTGTAATTCAAGTGTGGGGATGGGATACGTTCGTATTGAATCTTGAGTTTGTTTTATTTTTTTTGGTGTGTATTGAGTTTGAGTCATAAATTTTGAAAAAAATTGAAAATAATTGGAAAAATTGTTCAAAAATGTCCGAGATTCTGGCTGCAGATAATTGAAAATGATAGGTAAAACTGGGAATTGATTTTCTAATTTTGTGCTTAAATGTTAAATTAATGAAGAATTTGGGCATTGTGATAAGTATGGTTGAATGGAAAACATTACTAGTCTATGATGTGTCGGTAGGCCCAGCTGATCTAGGAGTAGCTTAAATAGCCTGTGTGTTTATTGTTGTATAAATATGTTAATCAGTCTGCTAGTGGGTTCCCATTTTAGGAGTGATAGGGATTCTGAATCTGATGATTAGGAAGGAAGAGACCGCCTTAGGCTAGATACTCTTATGTCCTTAGAATTTTCAGTGAGCATAGTTAGTTAATAATATGGTTAATGAATTAGAGTGAAGGGGCAAAATACTCATGTACGAACTAAGGATAGTATCCCGTGGTAAGTACCTCTGATGATGTTCCTGATCTCGCGGGCAAAATACTCACGTATGATTTCGGGGGTAAGACCTTGTGAAAGAATATCTCTGGTGATGTCCGTCGGTAATTTTAGGTAAAAGTAACCAACTAAAAAATAAAAAAAAAAGAAAAAAAAGAAAAGAAAAAAATTGATAACTTAGAGAATAAATGCTCAATAAGTGCATAGAAATAAATAGTTATTCTTTGGACATTCTAGTATCTGGTTTAAGGGGGTGGAGAAAATATATAAATTCAATTCAATTATAACCTTTGCTTTGACTGAATATGATTCGGTAATAGGTTGAACTTGACCTTTCTTTAGTGGGATCCATTGCGACTGAACTTATATCTGGTAATTTTATAAACACATGGGGGCGAAAGAAAAGGTTGGTGGTTGGGTTTAATCGGATCGAAATATCGACAATTGTAGTTAGGGTGTGATTACATTATGAAATGTGGAATTGTATGGTGGTTATTGCATTTTGAATTGTTAAAGGTTTAGAGTCGATTTCCTGGTTGTGATTCCATTGTAGTATTTTTCGAGGACGAAAAAAGAGTCAGTGTGGGGATGTTTGATGTGTTGCAAACACATCCTAAATTAAGAGTCTTTTATTTTATAATTTGAGTCCATTTGAGTCAGTTTCCATTTGTTTTAAGTGCTTTTATTAAAGTTTGAGTCTTTTGGTCCTTTTTATGTTTTCTTATAAGTTTTGTAGGTTTTTAATAAAGTCCCGAGCCAAGTTGAAAGTTAAGAAGAAAAGAAGAAGAAATGCTGAAGAAGTAGTTCCAGGCGTATCGCCTGGAACATGATCATTGGCAAGCGGTACGCGCGTGAAAAGGAAAGTCAACGGGGGTTAAGTCGGTTTGACCGACTAAACTGTCGCGTAGCAAGGCCCTGGCGTATCGCCTGGGGGAATGGAGGCAGTAGGCGATACGCCTAAAGCCTCAGAACCCGCAAATCTTGCTTAATTGATATAAATTCGATTTTAGGGTTTCAATTGGTGATTGACGACTTCCAGACGATCAGAGAGAGGCTGAGGGGCGATTTTCGAAGATAGAGAAGGAGGAATCGAAGGGAGATCGAGCCGGAATCATAATCTGCAATCAATTCAATCATCCGGTTTAGTGTTTTCTTCTGATTTTTACATTTAATTAGTTCAAGTACCATGTCTAGTGTTAAAGTTCCAGACTTTATGTTTGTTTTGACTGAGATTATGGTGGTTGGCTAAACTTGTATCACCACCTAGACCGCTATGATGAACCTTTAATGTTTTATGTTCGTACTTGGTTTTTGACAATTTGATTGATGTTTGCTTTCTATTAAATCCCATATATTGCTATGATTGATGCTTGTGTGTGTTGAACTCAGATTGTTAATTGATTGTTAATGCATAATTTACCCGCGAATGTCTTTCGGTTTAGGTAGATTAGCTGAAGTAGTTAACTTTAGGGTTAATTGCCAAAGTGTAGTTTAGGGGTTTCCTTGACTATTGCATTTTCGGTTGATTGGTAATTTGATTTTAATGTGCTGCTAAACTGGAGACTCAAAAGGTACAGGTTTAACGGGTAGTTGGGTTGGTTAAAGTTCTAGGGTTGCATTGTCTCAAAAGGAAGTGTCCTAGGGTTTTGTCTAGCTTGTTATCCCGTGTTGGTCATAGTAGTTGTTGGTAGCTCCGGTTAGTCTAGGTGCACCTTAGGTATATCCGAGGGTGGCTAGGGTAATTGAGATGGGACGGACTTAAAAGGTGAACCGTTTGTTCGAGCGTTAGAAAGTTAGTACTAGGAAGGACTTAAAAGGTGAACTAGGGTCCATCAGAGTTGTCAAGGTCAGGTACGTCCATAGATGTTAATTGGGATTCAAGGTCTAGGTGGTGTCTTCTCTCATTTGATAGTTTCCTCAAAGTTACTTGCGTTTGTCTGTCTGATAGTAGTTGGTTAATTTTAGTTAATCAAATCTTAAATCCAAAAACCTCAAATCAATTTACTCAAATTTCCATTCCTTAGGTCTAGGTTAATTTTTGTCTAGAATAGTGTCCTTAGGTTCGATATCCGGTCTTGCCTTAACTATTCTACTATCCGATAGGTACACTTGCCTTAGGGTTCGGTTTAGTTTAGGTATTGTCGGTAAAATTAGGTGTGTCTAGGTCTAGTTTAGGTCTAAGTTTTTATAGTAGTTTTTAGAGTCGTTCCGAACACATCACTTACACTTTTGTATGTTTGTTTTTGTGTCAATCGTGTCGGGGTGGCGGGTTGACGGTTATATTTTGTAAATCGACCCGACCCATATTTTTAAACGGGTCAAGGATTTCAACCCTAACCTGACACGTATAAATTCGGGTCAACCCGAAAATGACCCGTTTAACCCGTTTTGAAAAAAAATAGATAAAAATATTATGATTAACTATATAAATATTAAAATCAATAGAAATCCAAATCAAATTTATAAACAAACATCAAATCGTTGTTTCATATATGATGGTGGAATTAGAAAATGAATCATTAATTAAACAACAATCATTCGATCAAAATTGAGAAATAAAAAGATTTTGAGTTTATTTTTTAAAAGTAAATAGTCGACTAGAATGAATTTCAAATTTAGAGGTAAACCAATTTTAAGTTTAATGCTCAATTTAAATATAAATTTTGAGAGAGTGAATATATAATTGTAATTTTTTATGAAACTTAAGAAAAACGGGTTGGCGGTCAACCCGTTTTTAAAATAGGTCAACCCGAACCTGACCCTTTTTTAAACGGCTCAAGTTTTCCAACCCAAAACCTTTTTTTTCCCGTGTCGGGTTCGGGTCGGGTTTCGGGTCGTGTCAAGAATTGCCACCTCTAGTTTGTTGGTGGTTTAACAAAACTTTTTGTTTGAAGCGTTTTGGTCGTTACACTTTTTTATCCCCGACTTTTGTATGTAGAGTTATAACAATTCAACTATTTTGTATACGCGCGATATCCCGCGACAACGCACGATATCCTGCAACAACGCGCGGGTAACAAAATCTAATTTAAATAATATATTGATAAAGAAAATGATGGTGTGCATTTCCGTGAATGAAATGGGGTTATTTTCAACAACAAAAGATGGTTCATAATCGACTTCCTTGACGAAATTAAAAAGTTTAGATTCATGTGGGTAAAGCTAAACTGAACATGCTAGTTAGATATATTCAATTTTTGATCAACCAATATTGGTATGTTTTTTTCCTTTCTAGTGTTTACTTTTGTGTACTTATCTAGGGCGGCTTTAGAACTCAATTTTTTTTAGACCTTTGGCAGAGATAATGGGCCCGTTTAAGAGGGTAGGTAAACTTGAAAATTCTTTTTTTTAGGTCTAGGTTCTTTGCGAGGGGTGGGTAAAAGAGATTGTTGATTTAGAATTTTTTTCCTTTAACTAAACTAAAAGACTTTTATAAATAAATAAAACTAGACTTTTATACTAACCGGTATATCTAAAACCGGCTACGGTACAAAAACGACCTATCGTATCCGTATTGGTTTCAACTTTCAGCACATGAATATGCACCGTCTATATTTGATAATTCAATTTTAATTATTTACTAATAAAAAGATCCGAGCGTTGCTGCGGATTCATTTGGTTCTTTGTACGTCTATTGTTATGCTTTGTTGCTTAACGATTTTCTAATTACAATCATATGTAATTAGAGGCTGGGATGATATTATATATCAGTATGTTAATTACGCCTGTGACAGGCTATGTTGATTAATGTTTGGTCATGTGTTTTGGTTTTTTAGAAACGTAGGAACTATATGACTGAGATTGGAAGTAGAAATGTAAGAGAAACTAAACTAGTATAAAACTACTACTTATAAAGAACAATGAAAACTAAACTAATATAAAACTACTGCTTGTATGAGCATTCATAGCCCATTCTGTATAAATCATGTGAGTGGAATCCTTAAAATTTAAGGTTTGGTTGTAAGTGGTTGTGAGTGTAGGATCAAGAAAAAATATTGAAAATCTGTATATTTGAGGTTTGGTTATGAGTGGAATAATGAGAAAATGATATAAAAATGTATTATTTAATTGTAGTTGTAATTGAAAGAGAGAGAAAAAAATAACAATAAAGATATAAACTATAAGAATAAAGATAAGGAATGGGTTGTAAATGCTCTAATGAACTAATAGGCATAACTCAGATGAGTATCCGAGAGTCGAATAATTTTTGTGTAGCTCGATTCTAGAACCGTAGTGTTGCAAAAATATCAATTGTGAAGATCATGTTTCTAGAATTAAACCAAATATCAAACTTTGTTAAAACAAACCTTCAAGGAATAATAAAAGTCTCAGTCTCAAATTTATTCTTTTGATAACCTAGGCAATAATGACTCTTTTAAAGTAAAGGGGCTCAACCTAATTTCAATAGATTTAATAAATTGTTTGACTACCGCTCCATGTCAGTATCCTTCGGACATCAAACTTGCATTTCAATCTAGCTAGTTTACTCTATGTCACAGCTGCAGTGGCGGATCTAGGAAAGAAAATCAGGGGTAGCGGGGACTAATGGGGGTTCGGGGGCAGCGCCCCCGTAATTTTTTTTTAGATAATTAATGGGCTTTTGATCATATTTTCAAGGGGCTTTTGATCATATTTTTAGGTAAAAACAATAAAATATCTTCCAGGGGTCGCGAAAAATTCGTTTCAGGGGTCACAAAATACCAAAAACGTAAAACCCCGAAAAAATTTCCTTCTTCGCGTTAACGGTTCAGGGGTCGCGGGGGCTACCCCTACCCATAGGGTAGGTCCGCCCCTGCACAGCTGTCTCTTGGCTAAATAAGATCCATAAGATCTCAATTCATCGTCTTCATTGATCATCGAGTACGGTTCTTCGATAACTTCATAAAACCATGTCAATATGGATCTTGTTTTACTCGGATTTTGATTTCAAGGAAGATGATACGTTAATTTTCATGACTCATTCATGTTTGGTGGATTAATGATGCTTCAAAGCTCATACTTTTAAAATTTGAACTGTTGAAGTATATAAAAATATAAAGAAATGTGAGATTTAATAGAGTTTCAAAACACACGGTGCGGCTTGATTCGGAGGTATGTAAGCTTTGTAACGATGGGCATGAGTCGGTCTTGCATGTGTTTACGAGATGCGGTTTTTCAACCGTTATATGGCAATGGTTGGCGAGTTGGCTCGGAATTCCCAATGTTTTTGCGTTTTCGTTCGAGGATGTTTTACGTATGCATATGGATAGGATTATTAAGGAGGATAGATAGGAGGTTATTTATGGTATTACCCTCACGGTGTGTTGGTGTCTTTGGAAGGAGAGAAATGAGGTGACTTTTGGGGCCCGAGATCCGTCGATTAGTACGGTTGTTAGTAGTATTAGATGCCTTAGCAAACTTTGGTGTGAGAATAGATGTAAAAGGGTCATCGATTGGCACAATTGTTGTATGTTGTAATGTGTTGTGTTTGCCCCCTCGTCTAGCTTCTTGCTAGGGGTGTGTTTTTTTTGGTGGTGAATATATTTGCTGTTCAAAAAAAAAATTAAGAAAAGAAAAAAAGAATGGTGTGGAGAGGAATAGTAAATTATAGAGTTCATGTCATCAATTCAAAATGTTATATAATTAGGATATTCGTAGTGGGTGTTATGCCCATCAAAATTGCTAACATAACGCCCTATAACCCTCCCTCCCCCCTTCCCACACCCCTAGGACGCCATGTTAGGTGAATTCATCATCGGCGTTACCTACATAACGCCCTCCACTTTCATGTTTTTTTTTCCTATTGGTTCTCCCATCCTCATAACCCTCCATCTTTATACCCCCCCCCCCCCCCGCTACATCCTTACCTCATAACCCCCCCCCCCCCCCCCCATTGCCACGTCATTCGACACATGACACATAACCCCCAAGGGAGGGGTTATCATTACGGATAGCCTTAGTATGGGCTTGTTTGGGATTGCTTTTAGAAACTGCTTTTGGCTTTTGGAGGAGGCAAAAAGTCAAAAATGCCCCTCCAAAAGCAGGAAAAAGCCACAATGTTATGACTTATTAGCTTTTGAAGGGGTATTTTGTGTCTTTTTACCTCCTCCAAAAGCCAAAAGCAGTTTTCAAAAGCAATCCCAAACAAGCCCTATCTATTTAACTCATCTACCCTTTCTAATAAAGCCAACTCTAGCTAAGGATAGTATGCCACGTGGCATGTTTCTTAGACTACCATGTGTACTCTTTAATCTCCCTAAAACCACTATGTGTATCTCATCCATCTTTATCACTCTTCACCTTCCTATCATAATTTTTAACTGCATCTAATGTGCATCTAAAGCTTCAGCTTAGGAATTCCAATCGCACTCCATCGTAACCTTAATTGGAATTTTAATTACATCCAATCTAGATCGCTTCAAATGCCGGTGACACCCCCAAAAATCGATTTCATCATCATCTTTTCCATCGTTGCGTTATCAAGGTTTCTACCCGCTCGTATTTCGAAGCACTTTGTTCTCTTTAGGGCACGATGGGTTTGGTTGATCATCAAATTCGCCTTTTTTCTTTTTTTCTACAGTAGTAACGTTTATTACCTTTTTTTCATTCGACTAATTTCAGGTTGTGAAATTTATGGTTGTGGATGCATTTGAGTATCTTTCATATGTTTTTAATTAACCAAGGACCATATTCACATAAGTCCTACTTGATGTATTCATGAGATTTTTTACCTTATGAAATTATGAAAATATGATATACCAGTCCGCCTCCCTGTGTACGACTTAGTCATCAAGAGCTTCATGATGTTTTACGTTTGAATTTTTGTTTGTATTAAGACACAGGTGCCCTCAAGATGTGGTTTATATTTAATAAAGTGTGTTTTCAGTTTTAAATCAAATAAGGTGTGTTTCAGTCTAATGACCCATTAAAGTGTGTTTTTAGTTAAAGTGTGAACATGGTGTGTTTTGGTATAGTGAACTAATGATTAAGGTGTATTTTTGGTTCATAAACCATATTAAAGTTTGAGTATAGTGTGAGATACAATGTTACGATAGGTTTTTGCTTCTTAAATTATAGTCAAGTGTCATATGGTTATCTAACCCATCAAGTTTTACTTTTAATTATTTAGGTTTTATTCTCTGAAACTTTTTAACTGAAATTTAACTACACTTCACCCCGTGTATTACAAACCTAATAATTAATAAAATAAAAACAGTAATACAAGATTTCCAACTTATTTGGCATGATCTTCAAAACAACTTTTTACTTGAAACAACATGATTTTTACTTATCGGATACTTGATAGAATTAAGTTCAAAAATCGTCAATATCATCAAAATCACAAACCTTGTTTTCATCAATCTTTCCCATTCCCGCACTTTGCCTATTTGGCACACGATTTATCCAAACACGACCTTGTGTTGACCGTTGTTGACTTTCAAAAGTAGAGTCAACCTTTTTAGTCAAACCGCTCTCGGAAGCAACTCTCACTAGCTTTGCAAGACCTTGGTTACTACTACTACTTCTAGAGCTCATGCTAATACTCTTGGGCAACGTAGAGACAACGCTAACGCCTGTGGGCCCACACCCGGACTACATTTGTTCCGCCAACACTGACATGCTTTCGACATAAAAATCTTTGAGCCTGTTTAAAAATCTAACGAATCACCGAGAGTATCTTTGGTACTTATTTTTCTTGATAAATTTGTTCCTCGTCTTAGAAGTATGATCCGATGCCATTCTTCGGTATGAAGTGTGAATTTGATTTTGAGGTTTGAAATGAATTGAAAAGAATGTGTTATGAAGATGGGAGTTGTGTAGGATGGTGATTGAAACAAGGTTACATATTGGATTGGATCACCAATGCGGATAGTCTAAAAATGTTTGTCATGTGGACTGTGAAGATGGCTAGGGTTTAAATAGACTAATGTTTGTCATGTGGACCGTGTCTAGTTTTTATATGTCGTTTGAATCAAAACGTCTCGAATCAAATCCGGCAAGTTGGATCCAAAGCTATTCTTTACCAAAACCCGATACAAGTAGAATCAAGGCTAGAAATGGAATCCGGACGCTGGAATCAATGAGACCTGCACACGTAGCAACACGTTAAGGCTTCACAGGGCGGAAATGGTGGCTCTGTGAAGACCCACCAGCGTGAGAGTAAGTATATGCACTAATCGGAGAAAATCTAGTATGAACTAACAAAGTCAAAGATCTTACGGAGAGAAAGTACCTTAGGTGCTACTATTTATAGTTTTGAAGATTAGGGTTTTCTTACTTTACCACGTTACATCGAACACGTGGTGTATGACTGTATGGGCGCGTGATTACTCTAGAAGGGGTGATGCTCCTTTCATGTTGCATTATAATTGAATAGAGGAACATCTTTAACCAGTGTGCGCCCATATGGCATAACCGCTTCCTGGTCCCCACTTTGAGGTGGGTCTTCACCGCCATATACAATCTATGTGTGATCCTGTTAGAAGGAATTCAGATATATCATCTTCAGTCATAATGGTTATGGTTATAAGGTGATTTGGTAGTGACAACAAATACAATGGTGGATATTACAATAGAGGTGGTGGCATGATGAGTACAATACTAGTTGCGGTGGTAAACATGTGAAAGATTTTATATCTACTCTTTTTTTTACGGTAACTTTTTTTATTTTCCTCTAGTTTCTATCATTGTCAAGGTTTAAAACTTGGTGTCCATCAAAGAGGTTTTGCCCCTTACCACTAGGCTACAACCTAAATGACTATATATACTCTTAATACACCATTTTTATTTCCTGTGACAATATTTAAATTCTCACAACTAAGAAAACATCAATTAAATCGTTTTTAGTCTAAGATAAGTTGTCCTGAAAGATCTTTCTTTACTTATATCTACATTATATCTATGTCATTATGTGCATACTATAATATATATGATAAACATTTTAATCAAACTTCTTTTACAAACTCTTTTGATTTAAGAAAAAATTATTAAGGAAACTGATCTCAAGGAATCTTCTAAATAATTGCTATTATATTTTCCTTTGTATATTTGGTAGTTATGTATTTCTTTCTCTACAAGTCTTTCCTAATTGTTGTAATCTCTATTGTATATATGTTCTGTATTTGTGATCAATGAGAATTAATCCTTTCACATAACTGTAGCCTCTATATGGTACAGAGCCTTCTCAAGCTCCCAAGAGCCATCGCCGATCCCTTCTCCTCTTAGGCTACATTTTTTTTTCCAGCCATGTCTTCCACCACTATCGTGGATATCACCTCCCAAACTCACTTCCCCATCAAACTTACACCACTTAACTTTCCCGTATGGCGCAAGCAAGTTATGGCCACCCTCATCGGACTTGGTCTCGATGGTTTTGTCACCGGAGACGCCACTGCTCCCTCCAAAACCCTCGCCGGGGATGCCACAAAACAGAACCCCGCCTACACAACTTGGTATCGTCAGGACCAGTGTAACAGCCCAGACCCGTCGCAACCAAGATATTGTCCGCTTTGGCAGCCGGCATGCCCTCAGGCATCCGCCCCTCACGGTTTTAAAACGCGTCTTGGTGGGGGAGGTATCCACACCCTTATAAAGGCATGCTTAGTTCCCCTCCCCACCAATGTGGGATGTTACAATCCTCCCCCCTTAGGGGACCAGCGTCCTCGCTCGCACACTGGCCGACGACCGGCTCTGATACCATCTGTAACAGCCCAGACCCGTCGCAACCAAGATATTGTCCGCTTTGGCAGCCGGCATGCCCTCAGGCATCCGCCCCTCACGGTTTTAAAACGCGTCTTGGTGGGGGAGGTATCCACACCCTTATAAAGGCATGCTTAGTTCCCCTCCCCACCAATGTGGGATGTTACAACCAGACTATCCTTGGTGCGCTTCTTGGTAGTTGTTCTGACCAAATCCAACATGTGATTGCATCTGCCGACACCTCGGCTCAAGCCTTTGACCGCCTCTCTGCAAGCTATGCGAGCCACTCTCACTCGCGAATCATCTCTCTCAAGTCTCGCCTTGCTCGTAACCCTAAAGGCTCTCGTTCAGTTGTTGAATACTTGCAGGACATGAAGACGATCGCTGATGATCTTGCCCTAGCACAGAGCCCGATCTCCGACGATGACCTTGTTGTTCACATTATCGGACAACTCGGAGATGAGTACGCTAACGTCACTGCTGCTCTCAAGATGCGTGATTCCCCTATTAAGTTTCCGGACCTTTTCGAAAAGCTTGTTGACCATGAGCGAAGTTTAAAGGAGGCCGCCACGCCTCCTCTGATGGCTACGGTGAACCAGACCCAGCGGACTTCATCCCGACCAGTGCGTAACAATTACTCGCGGAACGCCTCTTGTCCGAACCGGTTCAACAGTGCCGGTTCGTCCGGTTCTTCTTCCGGGCAGCCGTTCTACTCAAGGGGTAATCGTAACTCTCTGTTTTGTAAATTTTGTCAAATTCCAGGGCACGATACTAAAGATTGCAGGAAGCTGGAAAGGTTTCTTAAGGACAACAACATTACTATCTCCTCAAACCCATCGGTTTCTCCGGTGGTGAACTCGTCCACGGCTACCTCGCCGTCCTGGATGTTTGACAGTGGCGCATCTCATCATGTGACATCTGACCGCTCCGCACTACACACCCTTTCTGAATACGGAGGACCCGATGAAATCTTGCTAGGAAATGGTACGTCTATTCCAATCACTCATACCGGTCACTCCGCCATTTCTACTTCCGCTCGTCCCTTGCATCTTCATGATGTTCTTTACACTCCTAACTTACGTAATAATCTTATTTCTGTTGCGAAATTGTGCAAAACTAACAATGTTTCTGTTGAATTCTTTCCGTCTTATTTTCTTATCAAGGATCTTCGCACGGGGGCGCATCTCTTGCGGGGGGAGAACGTTGATGATGTTTACTTTGCTGCCTCTCAAGCCCTTCGCAATCTTCCCTCCATCCATACCACCACCGCTACTCAGGAGTCGTTATTATCATGGCATCACAAACTAGGCCATCCTTCTATTAAAGTTTTTAAATTTTTGCTTCAAAGTTTAGACATTAAATTCAATAAATTGTCGTCTTTCAATTTTCATTGTGATGCTTGCTTGATTAATAAAAGTCACAAAATTCCTTTTGGTGCTAACTCATTTAAAGTTACCAGGCCACTTGAGCTAATTTATTCGGACGTTTGGGGTCCCGTTACGGAATCTAATGATGGTTTCACTTATTATATAATTTTTGTTGATTATTATTCCAAGTACACTTGGCTCTATCCAATGAAACGCAAGTCTGATGTGGCTTCCTTATTTCCCCAATTTCGCACCTTGGTGGAAATTTTTTTTGGTGCTCCTCTCGTGTCCCTATTCACCGACAATGGTGGTGAATTTATTGGCCTAATCCCATATTTAAAGCAACAGGGGATCTCTCACTTTACCACCCCTCCGCACACTCCGGAACAAAACGGAGTTGCCGAAAGACGTCATCGACACATTGTCGAGACCGGTTTTTCGCTTCTTCATCATGCTAATCTACCTCTCACTTTTTGGTCCCATGCTTTTCAAACCGCCGTATATCTCATCAATCGCCTTCCCACTCCCATTCTTGACCTTCAATCTCCTTTTCAGAAACTATATAATTCGACCCCCACCTATCTTCAGCTTAAACCTTTTGGTTGCTTATGCTTCCCGTGGCTACGACCATACATGTCATCCAAACTTCAACCACGCTCTGCGAAGTGCATTTTTCTTGGATACTCGGTGTCAAAATCCGCCTACAAATGCTATGACCCCGTATCCCATCGCCTTTATCACTCTCGACACGTTCAATTTGTCAATCACATCTTTCCCTTTGGAAACGATGTCGCCTCTCTTGTCCCGCTCCCCACAGCCGATTCCTTCCTATCCTCTAGTGATTCAGACCCCTCTGATCACGAAGCCCCCCCAGTCCCACCAACTGACCCGCCTCTTCCCCGTTTCCCTCCTAGTTCGGCCCAACATCCGGCCCAAGTGAATAACCCACCTGGTTCCCCTACTTCCGGCCCATCCTCTGTCTCCACAACTTCCCCCACCACACCTCCCCATCACTCCTCAAACTCGTCCAGCTCCTCTACCTCGACACACTCCCCTGTATCACCCAATCTTACCCCTATACCCATGCAGCCATTCGAAACCTCTACCCCAAATGTCGCTACTTCTCCTGCTAGCGATGACACTCACTCTAGTCCACCTCCTCGCACTCGAAAACCCAACTCCAAATATTTCAATCCCAATTTTGTGAATACTGCCACTATCCATCCCCTCCCTCCTACCATAGAACCCTCCACTCATACTCAAGCCCTTCGAGACCCGAATTGGCGCCAGGCTATGGATCTCGAATTCAATGCTTTGATTCAGAACCAGACTTGGGATCTCGTGCCACCTACTTCTCATTCGCCCATTGGTTGCAAATGGGTATTTCGAGTTAAACGTAATCCTGACGGAACAATTGAAAAATACAAGGCCCGTCTTGTTGCCAAAGGATTTCTCCAACAATACGGTAAGGATTACTTTGACACTTTCAGTCCAGTGACGAAACCAGTCACCATTCGGACCGTTCTTTCCATTGCTCTATCAAAAAATTGGCCTCTTCGCCAACTGGATGTGAACAATGCGTTTCTTCATGGCACCCTTCATGAAGATGTTTACATGACTCAGCCTCCAGGGTATGAGAACTCTGAATTTCCACATCATATTTGCAAACTAAAGAAATCTTTATATGGCCTAAAGCAAGCACCACGGGCATGGTACATTGAGTTAGCAAATTTTCTTCTCCACTTTGGTTTTCAAAAATCATTGGCGGATGCATCTCTTTTTATATATCGCAAATCTGATATTGTTTGCTACTTCATGGTGTATGTTGATGACATTGTTTTAACCGGCAACGACTCCGCGTTTCTTGACAAATTTATCAACACTCTCAGCAACCGGTTCTCT
The DNA here is from genome assembly GCA_039602395.1 of Deinandra increscens subsp. villosa. Lineage (NCBI taxonomy): Eukaryota > Viridiplantae > Streptophyta > Magnoliopsida > Asterales > Asteraceae > Deinandra > Deinandra increscens. Next base: position 105,104,535 of record JBCNJP010000010.1, on the reverse strand, counting down.
ATTAAGGATCTTGGTTTGCTTCATCACTTCCTCGGCATCGAGGTTATCCACACCACTCAGGGTCTTTTCCTCTCCCAACATCGTCTTATCCAAGATGTTCTTACTCAATTCCATATGGACGGTGCTAAGGACGTTATGACACCGCTTAGTATCTCTGATCCCTTGGTCCCTATGGATTCGTCTCCCACTGTGGACGCCACTCCCTACCGGCGTCTTGTTGGCTCTCTTCAATATCTTGCCTTCACTCGGCCGGATATCTCCTTTGCTATAAACAAACTTTCTCAATTTATGCATGCTCCGCGCCAATCTCATTGGCAAGCTCTCAAGCGTGTCCTTCGGTATCTTAAGGGTACTATTCATCACGGTCTTTTCCTTCGTCGCCATTCTCCTCTCAAGCTCTCGGCTTTTTCGGATTCAGATTGGGGTGGAGTTCATGATGCAGGGCGGTCCACTACGGCTTATGTCTTATATCTTGGTACTAATGTGATATCGTGGAAATCGGCCAGGCAAAAGTCTGTCTCTCGCTCTTCCACCGAGGCTGAATATAAAGCTCTTGCGAATGCAATGGCGGAGTTACTTTGGGTTAAAAATTTATTGCATGAACTGGGCATTAGCATCACGACGTCTCCTACATTATTTTGTGACAACACAGGTGCTACCTATCTCTGTGCTAATCCCGTATATCACTCTTGCATGAAGCATGTGGCGCTCGATTATCATTTTGTTCGTGAACTGATCACTGCTGGTCAACTTCGGGTGTTCCATGTCAACTCGCATGATCAATTGGCTGATATGCTTACGAAGCCTCTCTCTAGGGCGCTTTTTCTTCGGAATCGTTCCAAGATTGGTGTCTCCGACGGATCCTCCATCTTGCGGGGGCGTATTAAGGAAACTGATCTCAAGGAATCTTCTAAATAATTGCTATTATATTTTCCTTTGTATATTTGGTAGTTATGTATTTCTTTCTCTACAAGTCTTTCCTAATTGTTGTAATCTCTATTGTATATATGTTCTGTATTTGTGATCAATGAGAATTAATCCTTTCACATAACTGTAGCCTCTATAAAAATAGTGATTGTTAGTGGACGGAAAGAGAACTGACGGTTATCTTCAAACAACAACAATGTTTCTAAATATTTCACACGACAAAATTATTGTATCTTCTTTTAATATACTTATGACATTATGTGGTTTTTCATTGATTGTCCTTTGAATCACAAACACTAACTTTGTTATATTCTGTTGAAGTATGACGATTGTCCTTCTTCTCTTCACCTTATCAATAGTTGTTCCATGACACATCGACTACTATGTATTACGATTATTGTCACCCATGTGACGTGACGAGGCTTCAACCGTCTTCAGTTATTTTATGAGTCCACCGTCTCCAGTTATTTGACGTTTGAGACCCAACATGAAAATATCTCATTTATGAAAACTCAAACAAACGGGTACAACCACCCCACACAAACTCGAAGCTATTATATCGGTTAGTGCATCCACAACATTATCTTTAGGTATATTTACATATATCCCCTTACTAAGCCATTCAATTACATATTTACCCAAGTTTAAATTTTAATTACATATATCCCCTTTTTCATATGAAGTTACTCATCTACCCTTTCAATTTTCTGAAAAAAGAAAAAAAAGGAATATAAAATCAGCAAAGTTGAATCTTACGTTTGAGTGGAAAGAAATCCAGGTCAAAAACCAAACGACGCTTTTCTCCAACAACCTAGGCAACGACTCTTCTCTTCTCCAACCAAAGCGACGACGACCTAAACCCCACCCCCCATCTGGTGACGATGTCGGTCCGATTGAAATGAACAGAACCAACGACAATGGCGGTCCGATTGAAATGAACAGGAACCGGTGACGGTGGTCCGATTAAAACGAACGAGAATCCAAGTTTTCCATCTAAATTTGTTTTGGAATTTATATTACAGTATGGTTTGGAACTTTGATAATGAATTTTAGGTTATGAAGTATGAACTTCGATTAAAAGGAACGGCAGTAGCTTCTGACCATCGATATTAGTCGCTTTTGCCCATGAACTTTGGTTGTGATCTTTGGTTATGAATTTTTTTAGAGTTAATTACACAGCCAGTACCTGTGTTTACCCATAGTAACAACCTGAGACACTAACTTTTAGCTATAACGACATAAGGTACTAACTTTTATTTTGTTTCAACATGGGGTATTACGCTAAACACCCCGACATTTTTAACAGAAAACACCCTCACATGACAAAAAACGTGAGGGCACTTTAGTCCATTTAACCTAACCCCGCAAATAAAAGCCCTCGATCAAACCAACCGGAAAACACTCAAAGTCAAAATCAACCCAAACATCAACAATAATCAGTTTCTGAGTGGACTGCAACATTTCTGTCAACATTCTTAGTTCAAATACAACATCATTAAACAAAACTGATTCGGGGGCCATGGACGCCACCAGTCAGTTTATCACTACCGTGAAACCACCACCCCCATCATCTCATCATCACCAAACCACTCAGATTTGTGCATGCATAAGAGAATCAGAAATTAAATAGATGAACAAGATAGGAAAATAACTTAAAACTCGAGATTAACCCCACCACTTACCGATTGGTGGCTGGGAAACCGAAACAATGACCGAGAGGGGGTCACCCCATGTTGAAAGTGACAGGGTGTTAGCTTAATACCCATGTTGAAACAAAATAAGAAGTTGATATCTTATGTCGTTATAGCCAGAAGCTAGTACCCCAGGTTGTTACTATGCGTAAACTACATGTACTAGTTGTGTAATTAACTCTTTTTTATAATAGTACCTTTACCAAATTTGTTTTGGAATTTTTTGATAACAGTAGCTCCTGCCCATCGATTTTTTTTTTTTGAATTTTTGCTAACAACAACAGCATTGGTTTGGTTATAGTGATATGGAGTAGTTTTATTTTTCGGTTGATTAACAGTACAAAAAAGTTTTTTCCTCCTCAACCTTCCTAAGGTTTTAAAATCTTTCCGTTTTTCATTACTTCCATCTAGATTTCTGTTAAATCCATATTTATAATGAGGTTAATTATGTAATTTACCATCTTAATTAGTTTTGCTTTATATTCTTCTCTCCCTGGCTACAGATTACAATCGACCAGACCTCATATGAAGCCCTAACACTGTGTTCCCGAGTTCACTTAACGAGGGAAAGGAAGGGAAAGGGAAGGAAATGCGAAAATATTTGTGTTCCTGAGTTTCATTTAAGGAGAGAAAGAGAAGGAAACAAAAAAAAATGTGTTCCCAACTTTTACTTAAGGAGGGAAAGGGAGGGAAGTTGATGGAAAGTTAGACCGTTTGTTTATTTCGCGGTGTTGGGCCGGACTGGGCCCAATTCGTCATACGGACGAATCACACCGAATCGTTCTGGCATTGTGATCGGGACGGGTTTCTAAATTAATTACGAGACTCATATATTGATAAACAATTATGGTTTTAGTCGTAACTTTAATTATTTAGAAGTTTGTCTTTTATTTATATTATTTGTTCGCGTACCGCGTTCAGAAAATAAATAATTTATTTAAATTGTTTTAAGCTTGAATATTTTACGTAGTCAAAACAAACTAAAGTTTTAAATAAATATTCACTTAAAGTGTTCGTCGGGTGTCGGTATGGCGTCTTATGACACCGTTTCAAGAAAAATATAAAAAGTCATTTTATATTTTATTTTTCTTATTATTAAAATTCCACCAATCACATTGCTGAGTTTCCTTTTTGTTACGGGTATGATTTTTCAATACAAACGTGGAAATTGTCAAGGTTGGACGTTTTCGTACATAGTGTTTACTAATAATACTATTAATTCAGGTCATGCACATGTATATACGTATATATATATATGGTCAAAGTATAAGTTTGACCATGGAGTTTTGACGGGTTGTCACAAATACTATACGCGTTTTAAAGATAAAAAATGCTCGTTTTTATGGTGTAATATTGTTTTAAAAAATAATGTCGTATGTGAGAGTTATGAATGTTTATAAAAAATGAGAGAAGTGGGTAAAAAGTCAACAAAGATGACTAAGACCAAAATACCCATCCTTCCTTTTTTATTCGATCAAGATCCAAGGGCTAAAATTCATTCTTATCCAAAACAAACTTCTCATTTGAACCTCTCTCTTACGGTAATACCCCAGATTTCCAGTTAGTTTTTAACGGCTGTTAGTGATGTGAACGAAAATGACAGTAACTAGAAACGTCAAGGTAGCTGAAGTGAAAAAAAAAATTGTATTAAAATAACAAAACGTTATAAACCTTAGGGACGAAAATGATAATTAACTCTAGTTTTTAAAAATTTTAACTTTTATGGATAAATGGATTTTTTTGAATAAATTATAAAAATTATAAAGATAAACGAATGAACGAATACTCTTGCAAAGTACTGTAATACTCGTCTCCGTTAAGTGTTGCCGTTGGCCGATCGGAAAATGCAGTCCGCCGAGCAATTGGTACTCGACCTCAGCAGTCCCGATCTTCGCGAAAACGCGCTTCTTGAACTCTCCAAGGTATATATATATATATACTTTCATTCAATCGTTTTAGGAATCAACTCGATTATGCAGAGTTGGATTATATGATTTTACAGCTTACGAATGTGAGATCATGATTGAATTTGTGAGTTTTGAGGTATGTGTATGTGGATTTGATCAATTGCGGTTTCAATTAGGAAACTGTGGACGAAAACTAGGGCAAAAGGCTATTGATTCGGTTGTCAAAATTAGGGCTTATAACTGTAAACAGTTAAACATGACTTTGTGTTGGTTTATAATATGTTTTTGAGCAAGGTATTGTTTCAAGCTTTAGCTCCATTGGCTGGGATTCTCTTGGTGTATGCCTCCTAATTGGTTTTTCTGTGTATTTATTTCTTCTTTAGAAGAGAGAACTGTTTCAGGATTTGGCTCCATTATTGTGGAACTCCTTTGGCACTATTGCAGCTTTGTTACAGGTATTGACTATTGATAACACACTTTACTTCTAGTTTATGTGTTTTGTAGATGTCATGGTGATAGGAGTTCTTGGATAAGCTGGATAAGGGTTAAGGATTTTTAGGGGAGTGTATAGTAGTTTTCCCTGTGCTTAGAATAGATTGCCACAGTTGTAGGAGAAGAAAATATTGGTCTGCTTAATATTTCTAGGCGAGCCTTTAGTCGTAGGTATAGCTTTAGCCACATCTACCTTAGCCTTGCTTGGGGACTTTGATGTCTTGCTCTTCCAGTATATGCTTATATGCTTTTTATACTTGAGTACTTGTCACTTGTTTAGTCTGTGTATCTCCCGTATGATTTCTGTAATTTTCCTGCATGTTTTTCTATACTTTCAAAAATAATTTGAACGTTTTTTTTGGAGTCGGGAGTCTCTCTAAGAGCCACCCGTTTATCCCTTAGGTTAGAGGTAAGGTGTGCCCCCATCTCACTCTCCCCGGACCCTACTCTTGAGTAGGATTTTGCTGGGTATGTTTGTTTATTGCGTGTGTCCCACAATAGTTGTTAAATTGTATCGTTATTCTATAAATTATACAAGGCTCACCTTCATATGCAATGAGTAGTTATGCCCTGCCTGTTTTAATCTCCATGGAAGAAAACAACAATTCTAAGACGTTTTAGGAAATAAATGAATGGTACAAAGGAAGAAGAATGTAATGCAATTTGGAACATAATTTTTTATGTGAGGGATTTATTGATATTTGTCTGATCAAAATCTTATTGTAAATGCACATGGTTTTAAGCTACCACTTTCGGTCCTTAGCCAATACAATTTCTGTTTTTACGGTATCTTTCTAGTGAATATCTCTCTTTTATGTGAGTAGAAAATTTTGTTCTCTTAGTTTTATATATTTGTATTCTTCTTCTTGTTTGTTTCAGTTCATAGTTTCTTTATGTTATTTCAGCTGTTGGGATTTTATTTCCATTATTGACAAAAGCATATAGATATCTGCTATTGGCATGACACATGAATTTATTTCTTTTGTGTCTTTTGTTGGTTCGGTGAATTACATAGTACATTCTGTCAAGATTTACAGCACCGCTGATGACACGTATTGCATACTTGCAGGAAATAGTTTCAATATACCCCTTTCTATCACCGCCCAATTTGACTCCAGCTCAATCAAACCGAGTTTGCAATGCACTTGCTCTTCTTCAGGTGCGCTTTTTGACGTTCTAACAAATTTTTTATTCCGTTTTCAGGCATTCATAGCTTGACACCTTGATCATCTTGATTGAATGGTAAATGCGGTAGTTTGCAATGCACTTGTTCATGTAAAATCATTTTATTAGCGAGATATCATAACTCATACCTTGTTAACTCTTTTCCTTTGTCTAACATTCATATACCTAGTTACTTATTAATGTACTCTTTTTGTAGTTTAGATGAAAAACGTTCATTGTTTACTTGTTCTTTTCATCGTCATAAGTTTGTTTCATAACATCAATTTTTATATAGAGTTATGGAAATGCAATTGGAAACTACTCGAGGCCATTTTTAATATACTTTTTACATTTGCTTTTGGCACAAATGTTTTGTGTAGTTCGACCCCAGTTTTAGGCTCTTTTCTTCTTGTAATAATGGTGATTGCATTTACATTTTTTTTTGTATTTTGTATTTTGTATTTTGTATTTTGCAGTGTGTAGCTTCCCATCCAGACACAAGAATGCTGTTTCTAAATGGTAAATTATAGTTTACAACATATTATATTGTGTTTCAAAATTTGGAATCAATGGTTGAGTAGGCAATGCCTAAATCATGAGAAATTAGGTTTTTCTGATGAGAGTTGAGAATGATACATATAAGAGCATCCACAACCAGTTCCGTATAATTATGTGAGTGCAGTCCGTAAAATTTAAGGTTTAATTGTAAGTGGTTGTGAGTGGAGGAGAGAGAGAAATTATTGAAAATCTGTATATTTGACAAAAAAAATATTAATTCTGTAAAATTTGAGGTTTGGTTGTGAGTGGAAGAGAGAGAAAATGGTATATAAAAGTATATTATATAATTGTGGTTGTGAATGAAAGAGAGAGAAAAAATAATAATAAAGGTATAAATTATAAGGATAATGATAAGGAATGGGTTGTGAATGCTCTAAGAGGATAAAAGGATGTGAGAAAGGCTATTCCTTTCTTCTTACCACCTAATCTAGTTAAAATTCTTATATTGGTACAAAAACTATAACTTTTTTGTTATAGTTTTTTATTTGTAACAAAAAGAAGCTAGTTTTATAAGATTTCTGGCTTTTATAAAGGGATCTATATGTTTTATATGCTGCACTCAGGTATTCATTATACCACATACCAAAATAACATACTGAATAATTTTCTTGTTTGCAGCTCATATTCCTTTATATTTATACCCTTTTCTCAACACAACTAGCAAATCAAGGCCATTTGAATATCTGAGGCTTACTAGCTTAGGTGTCATTGGTGCCCTGGTGAAGGTACTTCATTTTTCTGACCACTATTTGTCACGTCAACATTTTTTCTTTTCTGTCTTGGTAGTACAAAACATAATTATGAGGCATTTTAACTTCTGTCTTTTATCTACCAGGTTGATGACACAGAAGTTATCAGTTTTCTGCTCTCAACAGAAATAATCCCCTTGTGTCTGCGCACGATGGAAATGGGCAGTGAATTGTCAAAAACAGTATAGTTTTCTCCTTTTCTTATTATCTATACTGAGTTATTGGTCCGATACCTTATCTGCATTGCCTTAACCATACCAGAGGAGACAAGATGGGTCTAGTGACTCTAGCCTAGCAGGTTGGGTAACAAGTCAAAATGGATAAAGGCTTCAAACAAGTCATTTTCATATGGGGTAATGGCTCGAAACTGAGTGGGTTGGGTTGACACTCGATATTTTCTATTAAAATAATATTTAATGTGTCGGTTATGATTATAGAAACAATATTATTGGAGTAATAATATAAACCTTTCAATAAAACGATTTAGTAGGTATGAATAAAAAAATATACTTTTGCCAAGTTTCAACTTGTTTCCCCTTTCAGCTACTTTTGTTATCCAATCCGTTAGATATAAAACATGAGGTTTGGTAATGGGTCAAAGTGGGTTCATGTTAAAACACGTCACGTTTATGCGGGGTCGAGAACAACCGAATTGGGTTGACCTACTGCCGACAATATTGCTTGTCCATTTCTTATAAATAATGATTTAGGAAGTACAAACCAAAAATAGTCTTTCGACTTGTTAGACCCATTTGATTTGTCCTCTTTTAGTTGGATTTTGTTATATGACCAGTCGGAGATAAAACAGATTCACAAGTAAACATATCAAAATTACCACCTTTATCTGTACCTTCTTGGCTTTCTAGAAATCTGATTAACGCTTTGATATTTCCTAGGTAGCCACATTTATAGTTCAAAAGATCTTGTTGGACGATGTTGGATTGGACTATATATGCACCACTGCTGAACGGTTTTTTGCAGTGGGTAGGGTTTTGGGAAATATGGTTGCCGCTCTTGCCGAACAGCCGTCTTCACGGCTTTTGAAACACATCATACGTTGTTACCTTCGTTTGTCAGATAATCCTAGGTTAGTTGATCCATATCACCATTACCTACAAAAAGAACAGACTATATGTTACACACACTTCTATTATACGATATAATGTATGTAGAGGCCACCCAAGTATTCAACCTTTTTCATCAAGGGCTCAATTTTGCTCTTATATAGGAACTTCTTGTAATTATACATGAGGTTTTTCTGATCCCAGGGTGTCTCTGGGAGCAGCCTCTCTATCTCATTAGATAGAGGTGAGGTTTTTGCTCATCTCACCCTCTTCAGGCCCTATTGATCGAGTGAGATTTTGCAGGGTATGTTTGTTATAATTATACGACGCCTAGGTATGCACATGACCTCACTTATACCAGTTTTGGTAAAAAAAAAACATATGAAAGGATGAAAATGCCCTTATAATTTGTGAGAAGTCAAAAATAACTTTAATGAGGTGTCAATATGTTATAGGTTAAAATTGTTGTTTTTAGAAGACTTAAAGGTGTTTCTGTGATCTATCATTCAATGTGTTTTTGGTCAAAATTGTTATAAACGACACATACATGAGCGCCCTTGATGAAAAAAAAGGTTAAATTCTTGAGTGGTCTCCACCTACACCATTCCTCTGTAATATGATGTGAACTTTTCGATATATGTATATTACAGGGCATGTGATGCTTTGAGGAGCTGTCTTCCTGATATGCTACGAGATGCTACTTTTAGCAGCTGCCTTCGTGTAAGTATTCTGTATTAGTTAAGGGTGACAAAATGGTTGGGTCAATTTCCCTTGTCAAAAAGGCTCGTGTTGGTCTACTTGTCACCCAATTTGTCCCTTTTCTAAATTTTACAAAATACAACCGTGTTATATACAATTAGGAGACTATACCATCAAAATTATAAATGGCAAAAGTACGCACAAATGGGTCAAAAAGTTCAGGTTGGTTGATCCGTCAACTTTTTGGGTGATTACTCAACTAAGTATAATTAGGAAACTATACAAATAAAAATATAAATGGCACTACAAGCAGGTTGGGTAACAGATCTAAAGGGAACCTTAGTTAGGAAAGTATACTATGAATTTGAAAGTGTTGAAGGACAGGTTAGATGACAGGTCAAATAGGTAATTCTTATGTGTGGGTCACTCACTCATACGTGTCCAAGATGATGTTACGAGCCGGGACCAATTCACCTCTGCACGTTTTTGAATTCACCATGACTATACGTTTGTTTTTGAATTTCTCGTGTATGCATTTAGGAATACATGTAGCTTCCATTCTTAACCATCTCAAACCGGCTTATAACAGTCATGTGGAGTTGGGCAGCAGGATACATGTTAAGATCATCTGTTTCGACCTTTATAAATAATTTGAAATATCCACCTCTAATATAAACATCTATATAGTTTGTATTAAAACAAAATTACTTAGAGGTTGTATGCGTTGAATATGCTTTTGGTGACTTTCGACCCGTTTCATTTTCTGTCAAGTTTTTGACTCTACACGTTTGATCTGTTGGAAATAAAGTACAACCAGAATCTACCCATGGATCCAACATGTCATTGGTTTATATTGTAGGAGGATCCGACAACAAGAAGGTGGCTTCAACAGTTGGTTCATAATGTTCAAGGACCGCGGGTGGGTCTGCAGGGGGGTGGAGGATTTGACCACATGCTGGTCAACTGAATATCAAGTCTCTACAAATGGTTTGGTAATTGATAACTGTTTTTACTTCTATTATTATATTATTGTTTTTTATCTAACTTGGGTTTGGTTGTTTAAAACTTGTTCTGTTAACACTTACAGGTCCATTGACCTTTCAAACTTATGATGCCACAGTCAGTGTCTTGTGTATATCGAACTAAATCGCTTAATATTAATGTTTGAAAATTAGGGATTTCGTTCGATTTTCGTATGTCTCATTTTGGGCTATTTGTTATATATTTATATGACAGATAGTAATATTTATTAGAGTAAAATGTATCAGGTGATTTGGTTAAATTTTTGTTTTAGTTTAATTCTTTTTGTCATTTCATTAGTCCATGACACTAGAAGCATTTTTATTTTTGTTGCTCAATCTCTGTCTGTATAATTTAAAGATTTTCTGGTTTACATATCCATCAATCTCTAGAATTTAGAGTAAGATCCACTATTCATGATCCGGTTGTTCTCTATACAAGAGTGATTCTCAAATGTCCCTATAATTCAAGTCAAAACCATTATTTTTTAAACATTTTATATCATTTTCTAAAAACATTAACATCTATGAAAAAATATAAAATAATGGATGGGGATGGGGAATGGAAAGTGAATAGTGGGATTCCCCAGTAAAGTTTCATCATTGTTCATGTTCGGGGTTTTAGATTCTTGCTAGTCTTGTTTTCTTAATAAAGTTTGTCGTTAAGAAAAATGCAACCAATCCCATACATAAGCTTGAAGCTTCAATCGGTTGACCCAAAACAAATGAATTTAGGGCCAAACGTTGGAAAATATGATTTATTAACATAATATTGGTTCCTAAATAATCACCCCTATACATTCGTTTATGATATTAGTAGGCTTAAGTTCATGCCTAAGTTTGTTTATTGAACGAGTCTCAAACTCGATTTACCTTCGTGTTTTTAACAAGCCTACCTCAAATAGTTTAAAAATCACTCCATTCGATTATCTCTTAGTTTGAACCAACCTATCTCAAGTATTAGAGATGGTTCCATTCCAATATCTTTGAGCTTTTGACAAGTTTTTTTAAACCTTAATTATACATTAATGATTGTGGCCCAAGTTAAATCAAGTCTTTATACTCTATTCCTATAATGTAAAAATAAAATGGTTTTATATATTTGATTATTACTGTTCATCTTTATATTTATTATTTTATATTTGTTATGAATGAATATGAATGATAAAAAGAAAAAAAAAATATTTTTAATGGAACGAAAGAATTATTTAATTGAACACGCATAGATAGATGGATTGAAAAGTGAAGTTTTTAAAAACCTTTATCTTTTAAGCTCAAATCGAACTCATTTCAACAAGCTACAGTTATAACTTACAATATATACTTTAAAGTATAGCAAAACAAATCTTACCAATAATCAAGCCTAGATTTATGTTCAGAATTTTCTGTCTTTGATCCTTTGAAAGTCACCTACCTCAGAAGCTACATTTTACTCAGTTCCATTGGTTAGCGATACATTGAGAGTGCATAATAGCATAAGCTTTCAAGTAACATATTTTCATGATTATATGAAAGATGACGATAATCGAAATAAGATTAAAAGAAAACAGTAACAATAGTACAATTTGCAGACTTCCCATAAAGAATAACAATAGTTTGGCATAAAAGATTAACCACCTCATGATCATAATCCATAGACCTCCACACTTCACAGTTCTTGTTCTCAGAGACCACAAGTTGCATAAGTAGAAGCAAATTATACACAATAACTAAGGTTAAATACATCGTTACATACGACGATAAACATCTATGGAACCTTTTGCAAACCTTTTTTTCCCTATATACAGGGAGGAAACCAACTTTGATTTATCAAAAAGCCATGTTTATCTGTTAAGGTCTCCTAACAATCTTTTAGCTGCTAATTTGATATTAGTCAAACACATACATCAATAATAGTCAAACAACCAACCACTAGGTTGACAATTTCATGAAAAAGGCCATCACTACTCCCAGGACCGCACCTGCTGCAACCTGCATCAAAAACCTTAAACGGGTTAATGCTTTTAATGTTGGTATAAACGGGTCGGGTCAGGTCAGGCAGACTGGCCTGTCAAGTGTCAAGAACTAAACTTTTCTTTCTCCATCTTTCTAATTTTATAAATATTTAACATAAACAAAGTCCTAATACCTGTGATTTAGGAGGTTTTAAGCATATGAAAACACTTCAGGAAACTTTTGACCGTTTGACCAGACCAACCTACGTGACCGGTTTCCTTTTTAGCAAAGTCTTAAAGCCTTCACTTAGGTTGCATTTAGTCGTAGATGGTAGCTACTTTCTAAGTTTGTATTTAGCAGTCTTAGCTATTTTAGTAGTAGGGGTTAGCTACTTTTCTAGGTTATTAGACTATAGTCATAGGTGTGCCTTTAGCCTTGGGGATTATATGCCTTGATGTTCCTTATACTCTGCTTCTATAATTTTTGGTATGAAACTTCTTTTCCATTTGTATTTTCTGTATCAAACCCACCCACCCCCGGGATTTTTCTGGGTATTTATTGATTGTTTCCTTTAAACATTGTACAACATTTCCAGTTTTGCAAGGTTTCTGGTTTCACCTCAAAGCTACCTATTTACCCATTGGTAATCATAACAAGTGATTAAAGGTATCGATTTCATCCATACCAAACAGTTTCTTAGACTTGCGCCGGGTTGGACATTGCATGTATGAATGAACCTAATAGCTGAAGTAACCAATTCAGGTTCTAACTTATGGATATATCTTAGAACAATTTTAATCCATCATCCATTGTATTCGTTCTACAGAGCCTCAGTATCCTCCATGGTATTCGTTCTTCAAAGCCTCATCCTGTAAGCTAATGTTCTTCTTTCAATGGTGTCTTGTATCTTAAGTTCTCATGATGCCTTTGATATATTCCTTTTGAATTAAAACCAATCGGCTAAATACAGAAATGGTCAATCTGTTTATGGTCATCAACTCATGATACAGTTTCGGGTCCTAAGCGTTTTGGATTGGAACCTATAAAATCTAACATCACGATAAAAAAATGAAGATTTTGCCACCATCTATTGTCAATACACAAACAATTACTTCAGCGAGTTCAAACATCACACACATATACACACATATGTTTGCGTGACAATATACCCCCAATAAAATCTAACATCACGATAAAAAAGTTACTAAATGAAATACTATGCCCTTTTTTGGTACTGCCTAGCCAGAGAAGATGATTTAAGAGATAGAGAGAGAAATAGTGAGAGAGAGAGAGAGAGAAGGGATTGTGAATACCCCAACCTTCTCCATTGATCAACATAAACTAACAATTATAGATAAATAGCTAGATTGTATCATTGCGACCAAACCTGGAATGGAGTGTGACCAAGTGAGTCGCGTAGAGGCCTAACATTGGAAAGTGGATGTTCTGGGGGCAGCTCACAAACAATTTGATTCAATAACTGCATAAGTAAATAAAATAATATAATGATTTTACATAGTTAAAGCAAAGAGGATGCATAAGCTAAAACATGGTGTTGTACACAGGACACACTAGCTCTAATATTTGCAAGGAG